>CAKNXH010001805.1:174865-211023 GCA_932178445.1 Andricus quercusramuli
GGACACCACACAATAGAGCCATGGGCCGTATCTCCTGGAGACAGAGGACGTAGCTTTGGACACCACACAATAGAGCCAGAGGCCGTATCTCCTGGAGACAGAGGGCGTAGCTTTGGACACCACACAATAGAGCCAGGGGCCGTATCTCCTGGAGACAGAGGGCGTAGTTTTGGACACCGCACAGTACAGCCAGAGGCCGTATCTCCTAGAGATAGAGGGCGTAGCTTTGACACAGAATTGGGGATTTAAACATGCTATGCGACACTGTCGTCCCCTACGTGAACTAACCAATATGGTCGTGGATGGCACATTAAATAAACGTAAAACATCACGAAACCAGAAATAGAACCATAGCGTTCAACTGTAATAATCATCCAACTTAATAAATAAATAACTTAATAAATAAGTGCTGTAATAAGTAGCTCTGATGAGCAAAATACTTCAGAGCTGATAAGTATTTTCTTCAATAATGGAATTCGTATATCAATACACATTAATATACACATATATCAATATACATACATACAATAATACACATATAACATATATATATATATATATATCAATACACACATTAACATACCAATATATTATTGTTTAACCGTTGTAACCGTTATGCCACTATCAATTATTATGAACCTTTCTGAGGGTTTTTATGGTATAGTTTCGCACATTAAAATCACACCAGATTGTTAGCCTACTCACCCGGTTGTCCAGTAGTTGATTGCATGGCAACGTCCGGGCAGGCTCGTAGATGGATGACCGGAAACGCAACGTTGAGGGCGTCTGCTGCGTGGGCTCCTGGCTTCAGGCTTTGGGTAGACGTCGTCGGAAGCACGAGGAGTCGGCTGCGAGGATGCGGCAAGCCGGTTTTGCAGGTGCATGGCCTCCGCGTAAAGTATCCGGCTCGAAGGACCAATGTTGGGTTTAGGTTCGGCAGAATGAATTGAGGCGGAGTTCACTAATCACTTGTCTTTATTCAATGCTTTCGGTTAGAAGGCTACAAGCGTACTGAAGCGTCGTGACTCTCCCACGGAAGAGGGCGAACGTTCCGAGAGTGTGAGCAGGAGTGGGGATGAACGAGAAGAAGAGGAGGGCGACGAATCAACCGGTGGGGCCTCCACTAAAACCGCGATTCAACAATGCATTATTATGAATTGTATTCATATACATTCATTTAAATGAGATAAATTTTCATGGTAGCTGAGGCTAAAATTAAATGCATAACCACGAAAAAATATTAAAGTTATTATTACTATTATTATTATACCATTAAGCCTTTTATATTTAGGGGTAGACGTGACTTGATCAGTTGGAAAATAGTAGTGTGTATATGGGTATATAGGTATAAAGTGGATAGGTATAAGTTAAATAGGTATATAGGTATAAAGTAGGTAGGTATATAGGTGTTAAGTATAGATGTTCTAGATTGATCTGGAATTCTCGTGTTATTTGTTTAAATGACACGTTTATTCCGCAACACTGCTCCGACCCAGGTTGTTGATTGTGAAGAGCCTCACAGAATTGTTATGTATGTTTCCCCACTTGGGCCCATTAGTATCCAAGGTCTTTGTTTCAGGCGTCATTCATTCTATTGTCACTCTGTTTACAAACTATTTGTCGCCACATTTTTCTGTCAAGGCATACTACTCTAGCTTCCTTCACGTCCATGAATTTTTTCATGCAAGCTCTTGTGTTTGTATGGCTTCTTATGTCTCTTCGGATTAATGTCTCATTTACAGATTCTATCCATTCTTGCGGCGGTATACCTCTGGGAATTCTGCCATTTACTTTACCTTTATACACTTGTTTGGTCAGTCGTTCATCATTCGTTCTTTCAAGATGTCCGAACCATCTTGATTGATTTCTTTCCCATGTGTCAACTAGTGTCTCTCCTGTACCCCATTCTTTGAGGATTGTCAAGTTTCGGACTTTGTCCATCATTGTTTTCCCGCAATATTATGCGCAGAGGTTTCATGCCAATCGCGTTAATTTTACTCCTGTCCTTTTCTTGACAGGTCCATATCTCGCTACCGTATAGTACAGTCGGTACGAATATAGAATTAAACCCTCCCTAATTTAAAAATGTCTAATACAATGTTCTAAGCAATTTTCCGGATGTGTGTGTGTGGATTTGTGGATGTGTGTGTGGATGTGTGGATGTGTGGATGTCACGCTTTTTTGTGAACACGATAACTAGAAAACGGTTGCAGATAAATTGACGAAATTTGAAGAGCTTATTTTCCTCGCTAATATCTTGAAACTGACCGAAGGATTTCTAAAACTATTTATTGCATTTTTTTCTAGCACTCAATAATATTTTAAAAATCGGTTTTTTATAGTAAAACTTTTTTAATTCGCATAATTCAAAGTTGATGCAAGGATATAAAAGATTCCTTGGTTCGGGGCGAATCGATTGACCTATAATATTAATACATTCTATTGAAGAGTAGGAAAGTTATGGTAATTTATATATTTTGAAAATCGTTTTTTTATAGTAAAACTTTTTTCATTAGCATAATTCAGAGTTGATGCAACAATATAAAAGATTCCTTGGTTCGAAATGAATCGATTGACCTCTAAGAATAACGCATTTTATCCAAAAGTAGGGAAGTTATGGTTATTTATATATTTTGAAAATCGTTTTCTTATAGTAAAACTTTTTTCATTCACATAATTTAAAGTTGATGCAAGAACAGAAAAGATGTGTTGATTCGAGACGAATCAATTGACCTATAATATTCATACATTTAATTGAAGAGTATGGAAATTGTGAAATTGCGTAATATTTGAAAACACTGTTTTTTATAGTAAAACTTTTTTCAGTAACATAATTCAAAATTGATGCAAGAACGGAAAAAATCTCTTGAATCGAGGCAAATCGATTGATCTATAATAATAATAATACACTTTATTGAAGATTAGGGAAGTTCTGCTCATTCATAATATCTGAATCATCAGTTGCAAACAGAACAACTTTTTTCATCGACATAATTTAAAGTTGATGCATGAATAGAAAAGACTTTTTGATCATAAATTTTCAAATAGAGTAATATTAGGACAATTCTTGTGAAGAAATCATAAAGCTGAGAAACGGCTAGGGTGCGTCAGAACTTTTCCTTTCCCTTTTCCAGCTCAAAAAATTATTATTTCGAACGCAAGATGTAATTTGTCTGATTTGTCTTAGCATTTCAAACATTTTTTGTATTATTTTGTGATTTTTCATTTTTGGTAAATTTCTATTTTTAAATTGAGCAAAATGAAGACTTTGGTTTGTCTATTATTGAAAAAAATAACTAATGCTTCCTCTA
Organism: Andricus quercusramuli; assembly: GCA_932178445.1. Classification (NCBI taxonomy): domain Eukaryota; kingdom Metazoa; phylum Arthropoda; class Insecta; order Hymenoptera; family Cynipidae; genus Andricus; species Andricus quercusramuli. The sequence continues at coordinate 178,177 of CAKNXH010001805.1, forward strand.
TGAGGAAGCAAATACATTTGCTAACGGGAAGCAAAGTGCTCGTGAAATGAGCTAGTTTGATATGTTTTTATTTGTGAGGATGGACCCTGCTCTACCGATAACCTGCTTACCCTTATTTATGCACCTATCTAACTCCTCATCTATTTTCCCGTCGCTAGTGAATAGACTACCTAGATATACGTACTTGTCAAATTGTTCTAATCTCTCATCATTTAGGACAATATTGCACATTGTTTTCTCACTTTTTCCCTCAAACACCATGATTTTGGTTTTATTTACGTTAATTTTGAGTCCCATAACCTTCATGCTTGTATTAAGTTTATTCAAGATTCTTTGCAAGTCCTCGACTGATTCTATCATAACAATCTTATCATCGGCGAAAGCTAACCCACGTACCTTGACTGTTTCGAGATCTACACCTTCTTCGTCGAAGAGGGCAGTTCTTAGACACTTATCCATAAATATGATAAATAGCCACGAGGATATAACGCATCCTCGTTTCGCGCCTTGCGTAATATCGAACCAGTCACTCAGTTTCCCATTTACCCTTACACTCGCTTTACTACCTGTATATATTGTTTTTATTGCTTGTAGGAGCCCTTCATTTACTCCGTACTCTTTGAGGACTTCCCAAAGTCTGCTTCTATTTACCTTGTCGAATGCTTTTTCTAGGTCAATAAATGCACAGAAAACTTTCTTTCCTACTCTCAAGTTTTTTTCTGTGATCTATCTTAGGCTAAATATCTGATCTGTACATAATCTACCTGGCATAAAACCACTTTGGACTTCCATATCTTCTCTTCTGTGATTTCCATTACCCTACGAATACGTATTTTTGAGTATATTTCACTTGCGGTACTTAGTAGGCTGATACCTCTGTAATTACTGAAGTTTTTTCATCTCCCTTTCTTTTGTATATTGGTACGATCATCGCTTTTCTCCAATGATCTGGGACTTCTCCCGTCTCGATGCATAAGTTTATCAATTCACACAACCTGTGAGGTATGTATTCGCCACCGTATTTAAGCATTTCAGTGCTAATACTATCTACACCAGCAGCCTTACCGTTTTTCAAGTTCTTAATTATGTCTCTGACCTCAGTGACACAGACTTTTTCAATTGGGTTTTCTGGTGCATTATGTTCTATGTCGCAGTTTTGTTGCCCTATATCTTCACCTCCTAATAGTCCTTTAAAAGAGTCTTTTAAAGAGTCTACTATCCCGTCTATATCATATATCATTTCACCTTTGCTGTTTCTCATGCTGGCAAACTCTGTACTTTTACTTTCCTTCAACTGTTTATATAATAGTTTCATAATTGCTTCAATCGCTTCTTTGACTAGTCGTTTAACTTTCCTCTTTTTGTGTCTGTAATCAGGGACGGACTGGGCCATCAATGCGGCCCTGGCATTTTGTACCTAAGCGGCCCTTTTACCTGAGGGCCCTGGGGCAATGTTCCTAGTGGCCCCTGTACTAAATGCGGCCCTGTGTATGCCCTCGGCGGCTCTCCAGGCTCGCGGCCCACCGGGAAATCTCCCAAATTCCAGATAGCCATGCGTGCCTGTCTGTAATCATTTTCAAGTCTATTTCTCTCCTCATTGCTAAGACCTCTAATGTGCAACGTTCTTTCGTACGCTATTTTTCTTCTTTATTGTTTAATAACCCCTTCCAAATTGTCTCATCTATACGTTCCTTTAACTTATTTTGAAATTCTATTCGCGCTTCCGGTTTAATCATGATAAATACAATTTGTAATTCATTTTGCAATATCCAAATAAGCATTCACAGGGTGACGTACAGAAAAGAATGTAATATACATTTCACATTTGATATAATAATGATGAACATATAATGTAGAAAATTTCGCATTTTGGATAAAATCGAGTGCGAAACACGAGGAACGTGATGTGAATGCATTCATTGAAGCCGAAGGAGCCAAATTACAGTTGTCGATACTTTGACCTTCAATTTCAAAAGGACTATGCACAAATGTGGGGGAAATACAAAGACCGAGCTCGTAGCGCAAGGTGAATACAGTATTGAGCGCGAAGCGCGAGATAAATATTTAATCGAGCACGAAGCGTGATAACCAACAGTCGCGCGCCCTAGGCCCTCTGTTAGTCTGTCTGTAGATTTTTAGTTTGTTGGCACGATAACTCTTAAAAGAATTAGCCTATTGGACTGGGCTTTGGTTCGTTAGACAGAAATTTTTGATACCAATTCAAAAAGTGAGCACATTTTAAAAATTTGTGAGCAAACTTTTTTCCAGTATTTAAAAATTCTGTGGGCGGGTATTAATAGTACTCAGAAAGGCGAACGAAATATTTTTATTACTTTTTTTGATAGAGAAAAAATTACCGGAGTTATAGCATATACAAAATACCAAAAAACAAACGAAAATGAACCATTTAAGCTAAACAACGCACGATATGAAAAAAAGTCAGGAGAAGAAAAATGTTTATTTTTGAACACACTACAATATTCTCATTAGACTTTTCTTGAATTTCTTGTAAAAACGAAAATTCAAATTTTTATCGCCCTAAAAATAATGAAAAATCAAAAATTTAATTTTGTGATCAAACTATACAAGATACGAAAAGAGATGAATCAACAAAAATTGCGCACTGAAAAAACATCTACAAATTCGTTCAAATAACTTTTTGATTCATATTTGCAAATCCAATATCGAACGCGAAGCGCGAGTGTCTGGATGAGAATGTGTTCCTTAAGGTCGGTAGAACCTTAGGTAAATTAGTTCTCCTCTTTATGTGGAACTAAAGCAATTTAATCAAATGGATGTCACAGCGATGAAGCTTACTGAGCGAGCATTAGCTCGCGAAGCGCGCAATGACAGGCCTGCAAAACCCTCTTGTGTCTTTAGGACACGAAGCGACCCAAGGATGAAAGCTTTCTGCATCCATCTCGCAAGTGCCTTGGCACATTTTTGCCACTAGGATATGGCTTTAAGGCTACAAACCAGTGATAGTTTTGCACCTCCGAGAGCACCTATCACAAGGACAATATTTGTACCGAATATATTGGGTACAGTCGTTGCAGCTCTCTTTTAGGATCTTGATACCTCTCCCCCTTTTCTTTCTCCTTGGCAGTAATGTTGTATTCGGACGGAGCCGAGAATTCGATCACGAATATATTTCGTTTCCCGAAGTCTTGGAGAACGATGTCAGGCTTCGAGTGTGCAACGGAGACTGCTGTTCGAAAATCGTAGATCCAGAAAATTTGGTACTTCTCGTTTTGGACAATTGATTCTATCTCACTGGAAGCGTTCGGCAGGGCAGGGTCGCGGCTAACACAGGAAGAGCGACAAACATGGTCATGAAGCACTCTTAGGGCTGCATTATGTCTGTAGATATACATCGTTCTAGCGTGGTGGGACACCCCGATTGTATGTGGTCTAGGTATTCAGCGTGTGCATGACACGCTCTGCACATATCGTTGGGATCTTCTTGACATAAAATGCGGTCACGGTATACTAAGGTGGAAATGACAACGCCCTGGCATGCAAAAATAAAACCCTCTGTACCTGAATTAAGCCCTGATGATCTGAGGAAACCAAAAGTTTGGTCCATCGACAAGAACTGCTTTTCTGCATGTCTGTGAAAGTTTTTTGTGCATTTTCTAGCCGAGAAGCTGTTGGTGAAATTTTTCAACCTCTGCTTTCTTCACTTAGGCTTTTAAAAGTTATGAAGACAGTGAAGATTCAGAAGTCCGCGTCCGCCTTGACGGCGTGAAATGTATAATCGCGGAACTAAAGGATTGATATTTAAGCTGCAATGCATATGCATGATCTTACGTGAGGTGATATCAAGGGCGTTGAGCTTGTGGAATGGAAGCTTCTAATGTGTCGCCTAAGGGTTTACATTGTTCTTGTATCTCTTCGCTATTCCTTCACGCGCCTCCCACACACATACTTGGTGGTGGGAGGGGGACCTACAGTTTAAGGTGGGTTCCGAACCACCAAGAGCAACAGCCTTAAGTACTTAGAGAACCTTTTTCTCTAGAGGTACCGGTCCCACGACTCTCCGGAGATGAACAACTCCCTTGCTAGACAAGTGTTCACCGCATGGGCCACCGAGGCTCTCCCAGAGTGCGAGGCGGGAATCGAACCCGCAAGCCGACAAAGTGGGTTCAAAGCCCACGCCTTAACCCCCACGGCCATCGTCCCACTTCGCGTTGAGCTTGTTTATCGTCCATTTAACCATACCAAACGAGTAGAGTAGAAACGTGAAGGCAAGAATTTTATTCGCATATACCTTGTTCAACGCCGACAGATTTGAAGACCAAATCTGTTGAAGAAGATGCTTATATCTGCTCCGGAGAGACTCCTTAACTGATGTTACGTCCTGAATGCTGCTTTGAGGCACGCCCAGGTATGCACAGGTCTCTCCAGTATTAAGATGTCTAATAACACTTATATCCACAAGCTCAGGATCCTTGGGAATGCCAGTAATCTTTACTTCCTTCAGATTAATTTTGGCGCACTTGTCCAATCCAAAGTCCATCCAAATCTCTCCAGTGTACTTCTTGAAGATATTTATAGCAGTTTGAAGTTTGCTTTTACCAGTGGCACAGACCTTCAGTTCATGCATATAAACTACACGAATCACCTTATGCACCTGCTGATTAGTGTCGATACGGAGGTATCCAGAAGAATTTCGTAGTGCGAGAGATAGAGGCAAAAGTGTGATGCAAGAAAGCAAAGGGCTCTTGGAATCACCCTGACAGACGCCCCTCTCGAAGGTGACGTTGCTCGTTGTCACACGATAGTTTCTATATGAGATAGTAAATCTGGTTTTTCAAAGCGGCATTAATCTCTGTATGCACCTCACGATGTGTGGATGAACCTTTAAGGTTTCCAACAGACATATGATAAGTCTATGGGAGTTTGAATCAAAAGCTTTTCGGTAATCAATCCAGGCCATCGATAGAGATCGTTGATAGGATGCTGCGTCTTCACAGACACATCTATCGATGAGCAGGTTCTCCTGACATCCTGCTACGTCTTTCTTGGAGCCGCGTTTTTCATACATCTCTCGCCACACAGATCCGATTGTCCGAACAATTCTTTTATTTAGGATAGCTGCGAAGATCTTATATAGTGTGTTCAAACAAGTTATTGGCCTGTAATTCTTAGGTTCGGCTAAGTTGGCTGTCTTCGGCAGGAGCCACCAGAAGGTCTTGATATCATCTGGTCCCGGAGCGGAATAGTTCTTCATGCCTCTCAATACGTTTGTTACCTCCTCGGTAGTGATAGGTGGGCACTCCTCCTCAGGTGTTATGAGGGCACTGCACAGCTCCTTGAAGCTATTTATGTTCTTCGAGCCTTCTTCGAATGGATGTTGAACTTCGTAGACTTCTCTCCAGAATGTTTCGACCTCCTCTGGTTTGGGCGGATGGTCCACTCTAATTGTAGGATCTTTGAAGAGTTTAGATGGATCAGATAAAAACTGCTGATTTTCTCTGACCCACCTCTCTCTCCGCTTCAGACTTCTCCTAGCGACAGATAGTACTCGTATTCTGTCAACAATATGCAGCATATTTTTGACAAAATACGGCTGTTATCGGACGCAAGGATGAGAATACAAAAGAGAGAAAGATGGATCAGGGAGAACCAACAGTTTCTCGCTGACCCATCGCGCCTCTTCAGCGACCTCCCCGTTTCTGTAAAAAATCCACCCAAGCCCAAGGAGGTAGAGACTTTTCGGAGAAAGGTGTACAAGACCCCGAAAACACTAGAGTTGAAAGAAGATACTGACAATATCATCCGCTTCAAGGAGTTTTGCGACAGCCTCATAAAATCTGAGGAGGAGTGCCCATCAGTCACTGCCGAAGAGGTGAAAAAAGCACTTAGAGGCACGAAGAACTTTTTCGGTGCTGGACCAGATTGTATTAAGAACTTTTGGTGGAAGAAGTTTACTTTTATACACCAACATTTGGCCCGCATATTCACCTCATATATAAAGTCGGAGACGCCCATTCCGCAATGGCTGGTGTTAGGACGCACTATACTCCTGCCGAAAAAGGGCAACTTGTCCAACCCAGAGAATTACAGGCCAATAACTTGTTTGAACACACTGTATAAGATCTTTACAGCTGTCCTAAACAACAGGATTGTTCGACGAATTGAGCCTGTATGGCGAGAGACGTATGAACAACGTGGCTCGCAAAAAGGTGTAGCAGGCTGTCGAGAGAACCTGCTAATTGACAGGTGTGTCTGTAAAGATGCTGCAGCCCATCAGCGCGTCCTGGTAATGGCCTGGATTGACCACCGGAAAGCTTTCGAATCAACCTCTCATAGACTTATCATCTTTCTGTTGGAAAGCTTAAAGGTACATCCACACATAGTGAGATGCACAGAGAGATTGATGCCTCTTTGGAAAACTAGATTTACTATCTCATCTGGAAATTATCGTCTGACAACGAACAACGTCACCTTCCAGAGGGGCGTCTTTCAAGGTGATAACATGAGCCCTTCGCTTTTTTGCATCACACTTCTGCCTCTATCTCGCGTACTACGAAATTCTCCTGGATTCCTCTGTGGCGACACTAACCAGCGCGAGCATAAGGTCACTCATGTATTTTATATGAATGACCTGAAGATCTATGCCTCTGGTAAAAGCAAACTTCGAACTGCTATAAATATCGTCAATAACTACACAGGAGAGATTGGGATGGACTTTGGTTTGGACAAGTGTGCCAAAATTCATCTGAAGAAAGGAAAGATTATTGGGGTTCCCAAGGACCCTGAGCTTATGGATATAAGTGTTATTAGACATCTTAACACAGGAGAGAACTATACATACCTGGGCGTGCCTCATTGCCGCATTCAGGACGTAGCATCAGTGAAGGAGTCTCTCCGAAGCAGATACAAGCATCTTCTTCGACAGATTTGGTCTTCTCATCTGTCGGCGTTGAACAAGGTATCTGGACTAACATGCTTGCCGTCCCGGTTCTACTCTACTCGTTTGGGGTGGTTCAATGGACGAAGAACGAGCTTAAGGCCCTTGATGTCACCACACGTAAGATCATGCATATGCATAAAAGCTTGCGTATCAATTCGTCGTTTCCGCGATTATATATTTCACGCCGCCAAGGCGGACGCGGACTTCTGAATCTCCAGTGTCTTTATAACCGAATTTTTCTAAGTATAGCTTACATCATTGCAAATGGCAGCGATCCTTTCCTCAATGTGGTCCGGAACCACGAGATGATTGGCGAAGGAGCGTTCCTTTACAAAGCCGCGGAAGAAGCGGTCGAGACCCTTGGCCTGAATTTTGACATCAGAATTGAGGAAAGTGCATTACTCCATCTAGATGCTTCACATCTAAAAGCCGAAGTAAAGAAAGCAGAGGCTGGAAAATTTCACCAACAGCTGTTCGACAAGCATATGCACGGAAACATTCACAGAAATATAGAAAAACAATCATTGTCGGAGGAGTATCATTCCCACCTTAGCATACCGTGACCGCATTTTATGTCAAGAAGTTCCCAGTGATAGGTGCAGAGCGTGTCATGCACACACTGAGTACCTAGAACACATACTATCAGGATGTGCGACCCACGCAGGAACGACGCATATCTATAGACATAATGTGGCCATAAGAGTACTGTATTACCATCTTTTTCGCTCTTCCGGTGTTGGTCGCGATCCTGCTCTGCCGAACGCTCCAAGGGATATAGATTCAATTGTCTGAAACGAGAAGTGCCAAGTTTTCTGGAACTACGATTCTCGGGTGGCAGTCTCCGTTGCTCATTCGAGACCTGACATTGTTCTCCAAGACTTCGAGAAACGAACTATATTCGTGATCGAATTCTCGGCTCCGTCCGAATACAACATCACCGCAAAGGAGAAAGAAAAAGATGAGAGGTATCAATACCTCAAAAGAGAGCTGCAACGACTGTACCCAAAATATTCGGTACAAATATTGTTCTTGTGATAGGTGCTCTCGGAGGTGCAAAACTATCACTGGTTTGTAGCCTTAAAGCCATATCCTAGTGGTAAAAATATGCCAAGGCACTTGCGAGGTGGATGCAGAAAGCTGTCGTCCTTGGGTCGCTTCGTGTCCCCAAGACATACGAGGGTTTCGCCGGCCTGTCGTTGTGATTTCGTCGTGCCCTGTGACCACCCATCCCACGGTTGTGAGACGTGGCGAAAGGTATGATTTACCGCGGTTTTACTGGGGGCTATTGACATTTTTTAGGTGGCAGTTGCTCTCAGTAGGGCCCTGCGGTGGTTGTGTAACTCTTTTTTTGAATTATATATATACAGCTTGTGTATACCATTTTCTGACGCCCCCCCACCCCGGGACATATCTCTGGATCCGCGCCTTATACATGCTACCGATCCGATTGGCTTCCCAGCGGAAACTGTTATTTAAGGGTGATGTAACAGTTCTAGAACGGAAAATAACAGGTTCTGTAACAGGGTAAGAACATATTTAAACCATGGTCCGAGTAATGTCGTCCCCAAATGGATGTAGCAGTTCTATAACGCTGTTACAGAACCATGTTCTGTCAGAGATCTGTAACAATTCTGGAACAGCGTTATATGTAAAAAAATATATTTAGAACAATTTAGGAACAGTGTTACAACATAGCCATGTTCCGTAATAGTGCCGTCACACAAACGTTACAGTGTTACGATGTAAATTTGTTCTGTAATCGTTCCGTAGCCATTCCATAACAGTGTTACAGGGATATGTACAGAAAATGTTTTTGTATTATTGCTGCACTTAGTTTATATTCTAAATGACACAATTTCACGCACGGTGCTCTATACATATAATCGCACGCTTAAATCCGTTGAAAAATCGCACTCGCTGGTGGTTCGAACCCTACCTAAACTACCTGACTCGAATGTACCTACCCGATGCCTTAGCCAATTGCGCTATCGAACCCCTTGAACGTCGATGACAAAATCTCGGCCATGCTTTTTCGCTGAAAAAGCCAGGGTAATCTTAGGAATATATTCGTTATTTTTTTTATTTTAGACATTCTCCCCTATTGTCGGCGTATTCTTACCCAGTTTAAGTAACTGACTGCGCTGACCGCACAGTGGGATGAAATCAAAAATCGAGGTTCAAAATAACTTGTAGCTGCCAATTCTTAACCGAATTTGAATTTTTTTTTCTCAGAAAAATTTAGCATTAAATTTTGAAGAGATTTATGTGGCCTGATTTTTGATTCTTTTCTGTTTAAACTTTTATGTTAATGCAAACAGTGGAGAAAAAGTCGATTTTTTCGTTGTTTGTGTTTATCTTCGTTAAAAATTGTTTTCTAGTACCAGGATTAGCAGACTTCATGCATGGGCGTAGTTGAAAGCAAAAAAAATTCTGACATTGTGAAGTTAATCGTTATGAACAAATTAACTTAACAAATAGTCTACACTATGAATTCTTCGTTTGCAGAGTAAATTTTTGCGTTAAAATTACTTGCTTTTATAGAAAAAATAATACCCAATCATGCAAATTTGGCATCCGATATTTTTTATTAATTTTATAAGCAAATTATATAAACAAATGCCTAGTGTGGATAATTAAAGGCAGAGAGAAATCTTTTATTCTCCTAATTCTTCTCGAATTAGGACGCCAGTTATGTTTAATAATGAAAAATTATCATCCGATATTTTTTATAAATTTTATAACAAAATTATATAAAGAAATGTCCAGTGTGGACACTTAAAGCCAGAAAGAAATCGTTTTTTCCTCTAATGTTCCTCAAATTACGTCGCCAGTGATGTATAATTTTGGACAATCATCTTCCAATACTTTTTATTGATTTTATTAACAAACTATATGAACAAATGCCATCATTAAAAATTACTGGCGACATAATTTGAGAAAAATTGAGAGAAAACAAGATTTCTTTCTGCCTTTAATTGCCCACACTAGGCATTTGTTTATATAATTTGTTTATAAAATCAATAAAAAATATCGGATGTCAAATTTTTGTGATCGGGAATAATTTTTCGATTAAAGTAAATAATTTTAACACAAAAATTTACTTTGCAAACGAAGAATCCATAGTGCGGACTAATCGTTCATAACAATTGACTCGACAATATCATAATTTTTTTTTGCTGTCAACTATCCCCGCGCATAAAGTCTGGCAATACTGATCATAGAAAAAAAATTTAACAAAGATAACCAAAAACAAGAAAAAATCTACTTTTTCTTCACTCCTTGCATTAACATTAACGTTTGAACAAAAAAAAAAATTCAAAAATCAGGCCACATAAATCTCTTCAGAAGTCAATGCTGCATTTTTCGAAGAAAAGAAATCCAAAATCGGGTAAGAATTGCCAGCTACAAGTTATTTTGAACCTCGTTTTTTGATTTCATCCCACTGTGGACGGTCGACAGAAATCTGATCTAAGATCGTTACAGAAAAGTATGCCCTTTATGTTCAATTTCTGTAACACGTCTGACATTCTAGTGACGTAACAGTTCTATCACTCTGTTCTATATTACTTACATTACCGAATTTCAGAGCTGTTACATATTCTTACAGTAACAGCGTTACAGAACAGTGTGTCCTCTATATTCCGTTCCTAAATCACGTATGAGATTTAGTGACATAACAGTTTTATCACTCTGTTATATATCAGTTACATTACAGAATTTCTGAACTGTTACATATCTTTACAGAAACAGCGTTACAGTGAAATGTGACCTTTATGTTCCGTTCTTGGAACACGTGTGAACTTCTAGTGACATAATAGTTCCATCACTCTGTTCTATATTATTTACATCACAGAATTCTAGAACTGTTACATATTCTTACAGTAACAGCGTTACAGAACAACGTAAACTTTATGTTCCGTTATTGGAACACGTGTGATATTCTAGCGACATAACAGTTCCATCACTCTGTTCTATATTAGTTACATCACAGAATTCTAGAACTGTTACATATTCTTACAGTAACAGCGTTACAGAACAACGTAAACTTTATGTTCCGTTATTGGAACACGTGTGATATTCTAGCGACATAACAGTTCCATCATCCTGTTCTATACTAGTTACATCACATAATTCTAGAACTGTTACAGATCCCTATAGTAACAGCGTTACAGAATAACGTGACCTTAATGTTCCGTTCTTGGAACACGTGTGATATTCTAGTGACATAATAGTTCCACCACTCTGTTCTATATTAGTTACATCACAGAATTCTAGAACTGTTACATATTCTTACTGTAACAGCGTTACAGAACAACGTAAACTTTATGTTCCGTTATTGGAACACGTGTGACATTCTAGTGACATAACAGTTCCATCACCCTGTTCTATATTAGTTACATCACAGAATTCTATAACTGTTACATATACTTACAGTAACATCGTTGCAGAACAACGTGACCTTAATCTTCCGTTCTTGGAACACGTGTGATATTCTAGTGACATAATAGTTGTATCACTCTGTTATATATTAGTTACATCACAGAATTCTAGAACTGTTACATATCCTTACAGTAACAGCGTTACAGAACAATGTGACCTTAATGTTCCGTTCTTGGAACACATGTGACATTCTAGTGACATAAACGTTCTATCACTCTGTTCTATATTAGTTACATAACAGAATTCCAGAACTGTTACATATCATTACAGTAACAGCGTTACAGAACAGTGGTACCCTTCTGTTCTGTAATTGTTATGCCACACGATTGTAACAATGTTATGTATAAATGTTCCCTTTTTTATGTAACATTTACAGAACGTATACTCTGGGTTGCTTAGCTGGTCCTCAAAGTCGTAACAACGCAACCAATCCGAGCAGACCACCGGATGGATTCATGGCGCAATCGGCAATAGATGGATTGCTTCACCTTAAAAACATTTATTTTATACATTTCTCTGGCAGTCGTCACATAACTCCATATGGCCACTTAGAAATAAAGGGCTTCTATAAGAAATAACACAATTTTGGACGGCACAACTTATTCACAGATCGCGTACAGTTGAGAGTTTATTGGAGCAAGACGTGTTTGTGCTCCGCGACTGTTTCAGTGGACTTATATGGATATGAGGTAAATACGAGAGCTTTTGTCGCGTGCTGCGATGGCTAGGACGCGTATTCAGAAGTGGTTACCGAGGTTGCCACCTCTCAGTTGCAAATGCATTTCAGGATTATTTTACAGATCGCAACTCGTGTAATAGTGTAGTGGTTGAGATAATCGACTTTCGTGCTCAGGTTCATGCGTTTGAATCCCCCTGTTGCGTGCGAAATTTCAATTGTATTATAAGCGTTTTTTAACTTACAAATACCGCTTAATTAGAAGTAGACCCGAAAAAATATATAACAATTAACCGTATGTTTCTTTATTGATTATTTTCTAGCAATATTTTTTCACAATTTGCAGTGCTGTCTCATCTTAACTATGGTTTATATCGTTAACGTAAGTTAGATCTGTTTATATTATCCGTCAAAGTGACATGATAATTCGTATTCGCAGCACCTAGGAACAGTGCACACTCAGAAAAAAGATTGAGTTGATTCAACAAAACAGTTTGTTCAACACAATTTACTTGTTGAAACTGAAAAATTTGGTCAGCGCAAATAAACCTTTGGTTATTTTTAAGAAACACAACGAATTAATTTGGTCAATTCAAAGGATTTATTTAGTTGAGAATGTTTAGTTGATTCAACCAAATAAATGTATTGAGCGGAATATATTATTTATTAGAAAATGATTCGGTTAAAGTAACGAAATAATTTGGTTGATTCTACCAAATACTTCCATTAACTACACTAAACATAACGAAACAGATGATGTCAGCCCACGCTGGTGACCAGTTTGCGTGTCGAAAAGATTCTTATCGTGCGTCTTGTCGCGAATTAGTAAAAGAAAAAAATAATGATATGAACGACACTAATAATGTCAACGTTTTTAAAAAATGGGATCTGAAGCAGTATGCAGAACATTTTGAACATAAGTACAAACTCTAGCTCGCAGGGTTCATACCGGTGCAGGCAATCTAACCTTAAAATTAATAAGTGATGTAAGCACCTCACACAAACGTATGGAGAAAAAGCTTTTCTGTCAGATTGGGTAAAAGTTGGGTTTTCTAATGCTGCATGTGATCAGTGGTGTAACTACCGGTGTTCCATGTGTTTCGGGAACACGGGCCCCGCAAGCTAGGGGGCCCCCAAAGCCATGGCCCCCGGGCCCCCACCAATGCAGAAACAATTGAAAATTAGAAGCCAGTCCCTAGTCACCTCTAAAGGCCCCCCCCCCCCCCACCTTCTCCGAACACAAACTTTTTAAACGTAGTTACGCCACTGCATGTGATGCTTATCAAAAGTTTTTTATCAACAGCTTTTGTCCTAGAATACAAGTTTTTGAAAGTCAAGATCTGGATACATTTTGATTGAACGAAACAACTAAAATATTTGGTTAAATTAACCAAAATATTTATTGAAATCAACCAAAATATTTATTATAATCAACCGAACTTTAGTAACCACAAAATTTGGTTGAATCAACCAAGCATTTGATTGACCATATAGCAATGTATTTATTTCTTTGATCCAACCAAATTTGTGTTGAATCAACCAAACTTTTTTCTGAGTGCAGAATAGCGACTGGATCGGTAAAATCCATCAAAGTAAAATCTACTGATCCACAGGTCAGCACCACTTGAGAATTGCTACTGGCAAACACCATTGATAGTCATATATATTTAGTTGCCTATACACTGAAAGAAATAGTTTGAGGCTAGTAGAAATCCGAGTTTGCTTGGGAATTTCTAACCGAATTAAAAAGAAAATTGTGCTGTCTCAGCCATACGAATTTAAGCATTATCACCTACGTATAAGAAAATCATCAAGGCGAACATAGCACGGAAAGTTTGTTTGACTGAAACGATAGTTGAGAAAAGTGTCGAATAACCAATATGATTAAAATATACAAATATTATAATGTAGGTACAAGCATTCTATGCCTCGGCCTCATAGCCGTACTGAACACATAACGTTATAAAATATCTATTTGAAACAATACTGCGTTAAAGTGTTGCATTGGGCATGCGGCTGGTTGCTTGATTCAGCCATACCTATCGATGTATGGCAGCGTTTCCCAAACTTTTTTCGCACTTTCTGGGGAGCGGTAGGGTCGCCACCCTCAAATTTTTTCACAATACTGGAACCCAAGAGAGACACTGGACGCCTGTCACTCGGACGCGGATGCTTGCTTAGCACGACCTTCCCATTGTTAGAGAATTAGAGTCGGTTGAGGAAAATTAAATTTGGTAAAATAATAATAAATTAAACTTTAATAGGATGCGTTAGACTTGTTAGATTATGACAAAATTTTTAAAAAAATATAGACGAAAATCGGATAAGAACTTCGAGAGTTATCGCACTTTTGTTACACTGAGAGGTCCCATTTATATAAAAACAAGATTTGTAAATGTTTCCTTCGTTAGTGCAGATATCAACCGATTTCCAAAAACTTTTCTTTCATTTTTCTCAAATTATTTCACGGATTTCATTCAGCTAATTAAAATTAAATTGAACCATGTCTTTATAATTTCAGTTATTCTAACTGGTCATTATCTCGCAACAATGAAAGGGTTATTCGTGGCAGGTATACGAAAGCAGCAGTCTGCTCGCAGCGGGGAGCCTACCGGGCCTACCGGGCCCGGGGTGGCATCCCCCTACCGGGCGGTAGGGTATCTACCCGCGGTAGCAGTTTGGGAAACGCTGATGTATGGTACTGTGCGCGCATGGTGCGCGCGATTGATCAACCAGCGAGGTACGCGTCGCCTCGGCATCAGTCGCTGTCTGATTTTTGTAAGTTTTGTGTGTTTGAACATTAATTATGGATGACTTCGAAAAAAAGAATGGCTACAATGGAATCCAACAAAATGTATACCACAGTTGAATGATGAGTGTTAAATAGAGAATGAGGTGAGTGAGGAGGCTTTTGAAGGCTTTTACTCCGAAATTTGTACATATACAAGAGTTGTTCATGAATAAGGCTGGACTTATAGCTATTTTCACAAACAAGTGGCATTTATTTGCCTTTCATTTTTGTACCTTAAGAATAATGTTTGAATTTTGTGAATTGTGAATCTATGAAAAATACTT
The DNA here is from genome assembly GCA_932178445.1 of Andricus quercusramuli. Lineage (NCBI taxonomy): Eukaryota > Metazoa > Arthropoda > Insecta > Hymenoptera > Cynipidae > Andricus > Andricus quercusramuli. The sequence goes on from CAKNXH010001805.1 coordinate 193,287, forward strand.
TTCAACGAAATTATAGTTTTATATTATTAATGATAACAAAAGTACAAAAAAAAAAGAATTTTTCAATCAATTTCAAATGCACTACAATATGGAGGATGCACCCTCATTAGCATTGCATATCAGACATGCATAACATTAGACGCTTAGATCTCCTCAACGGGAGGAGCAGCTCATACAGTCCTGCACATGGTTGATTTACCACAACCAAATGCAGTCTAACGCAACCGTAAATTCATTCTACTCCAGCCATCTTATGTTTAGAAATATCTATTGAAACATATGACTCAATCAGTAATAGTGCTTCAGCAATTATGGTATAGGTAAAATACGCAAACCGTATCGCTGTAGCTGAGCGAGCAATATACATTATGGTTGGAATAACTAGAATTATGCGTGTATCGTCGAATTATTTCTTTCAGTGTAGTTGTAACATTTACTTAACTGCGTGTAGCATATAAATAAGTAGAAAATGATTGGGACCGACTGAAAAATTATACAAAATTATATTTTCAACAATAGGGTCATCCACTAATTTTTTTTTAATTTTGCATATTTAAGTATATGCTCTAAAATAACTAATCATACCAGCATAGTGTGAAAAAAACTTTTTTTTGGAATTTATATTTGAAAAAGAAAAATTTGTACATATTTAAAATTCCTATTTCTTTCGCGCCCATTCCGCCATCTTGATGACGTAGCTAGCCGCCAAACACTTGTAAATAAGCCGGGCGATTCACGTTTTTTCCATAAAAATGCAAAAAAATCAGCTTTACCATTGGTGTTTTGTGCCTTAGTGCAAGAAAACGTCTGTCAAAAATTTAGGAAAATTATTTATATCTATACCCAAAGGTGAGAAATGAAAAAAATGGTACAAAATTGTTCGTCGTGACATGTGCCCTACCGCATCTTTAACGCCAACAGTATATATTTTGCGAAGATCATTTCAACGCTACAAGTAAATATTTTCATTTTGAATAGAAAAATATATTTAAAATATGCTTTTTTGATAACATAAAGATCGTAATTGACTGATGTTCAACGGTGTTATATATATATGGGGTGCCGGGATGTATGTGAGGTATAACCTCGCGAAATCAAATAGTTTATTCACGCAACAAAAATAAAATATTTATAAAAGTAATTATAAATCTTATAATTATGAATTTTATAAAAGTATTCGTGAAAGTATTTATAAAAGCAACTATAAAAAAAAGTGAGGTTAGGTTTTCTGAATTCAATATTGCATGTATGATTGTATGTTACGATTCGCCTGAAGCAATTATCATTCTAAACTAATAAATTAAATGAATAAAAATAAATATTTCAAAAAGTTCCGGGAAAAAAATAGTATCATTTATGAAATTTTGATCGATAATAATTATCCTTAGAACTTTATTATAAATAATGTAAATAGAGGACTTCAGTATTTAGATAATTTAGATAATTCACAAGTTAATACGCAGAATAACAAAAAACCTATCGATTATTCCAAACATGTAATTATGGCATACGCAGAAGACCTTTATCTGCCAATAATGATGAGAATATTAACGAAATTAAACATCTCTTGTGTTTTATAATTAAAAATAAACTTTCGTATGATCTTTTACCACCAATTAAAGATGAAATGCCAAAATTCGAAAAACTCATCTCATTTAGGATTGTAAACCCTAATAGCAATAAGGATCGTTTCCGGAACGTGTAAAATGTCCGCCGCTTGGGACCTGAGGGGAACCTTCTGTTATTGTTATCTTTAACAACAATTATTTCGTTAACCGTAAGAGACAGGTAAAAATGTTGATTTTCCCACTTTGACTGGATGAATCAGTGAGCGACTCAACTAAAATAGTGTTACTGAATAAACCAGTGACGTGAAATAATAGATTGAACCAGTGATATAGCGCGTCACGCGGGCAAGACATGAACATCCAGTCGTCTGGTACGCACGCGTCGCTGTTCAGATCTTGGCATTTCTCGAGTGAAAACGAACCGTATTGTTTACTAGTGTTTATGTTATAAATATTTGGTGCCTAGCTGCAATCAGCAGGGGATTCAGAGGAAATATATTTTTCGCTTGAATCTGGGAAGGCCCACTTCGTAAAAGGCCACTTGGGCTTGCTTTATGTATTGTTATGAGAGTGAAGTGCGGTTTTTAAAAAACAATTTTGCAACTGTTACCACAAAAGTGATAAATGATAAGTATTATACCTAACCAGCTGACAGACGAGAAGGTTTACGACCAGATGACTACTGGTACTCAGAAACCAGTGAACCTCACTGATTGAACCAGTGCCGGAATGTCACTGAGTCAACCAGTGAGTTCTCACTGATTGCCAGTGACACACTTCTGGCTGTTTCAACCAGCACTATATCACTGGAAATCACTGATATTTCACTGGTTCATTTCAAGAAAGCATATACTACACTATAATATGATATCCGTATCATAAATTGACATCGATTTTGACCTATCACTTAAGTTTTACGCGTTTTTTATTGATAATAATAACAATAACGTTAATTTATGTTTGGAACGTTCCAGTGGAACGTTCCTGGAACGTTTCCAAGCGGCGGACATTTTACACCTCCCTGGAACGTTCCGGGAACGTTCCGTGCTATTAGGGATGTGAACAATCTACAAATGTCGACCATGAATTCGACTTTACTTACAAAAATGTAAGAATTCTAGGCATAAAAAGTAATTAGCACAATAGAAATATTTTAGAAATAATTGATATTGTAAAAAGAGGGGATATCATCAATTTTAGATCCGACACTGACAACCACACTGTAATATACCACGACGTAATTGAAGCTTTGCAGAAATTTCAGTAAACTATGAAATTTACCAATCTCTTTAGTTTCTAACCCTAATTTTTGGAGCAGGCCACAATCATGTGGCTTTGCTACAATTTTTTCAAAATTTTATCAGATCCAATAAAAAATGAACAAATAAAATTTTCTACATATCATCAATAATATAACCTAAGAAACTTATAACATGTAAAAATACTTTTTCAAAATTCTATCAAAACTCTTTCGAATAGAAAATATTACGTGAACTCTTACACATTTTATAATTTAATCGAAAAAAATTTTTTTCTTTAAATTTCTCGTAAGTTTAATTACCCAGATAACAATCGTGCGTCGAACTTTACTCGCACGCGGTGAGTCTCACGTCGTGCGTGCACAAATGCTGCCTTCTCGACACACCGTACATGATGGGAGCTAAAGTGCGAGCGCAAGGAGTCGCAGAGTGCTCGTACACGTGCGAGCATGAAGTGCAAGCACAATGGGAGCACAATGCATGCATGAATCGCTCCAATTTTTTATAAATAAATTAACAGTGTAAATAAAGAAATAAAAAATATTTATATTGGGTAAAATTGTTAATAATAATAATGCATAGGGCAGAATTACATTTATTTAGTATTTTCCTAAAAAATAATTTTTCATTAAATTATACAGTGTGAAAAACTATCTTGGAAATTAGTTTTCTATTTTTTAATATCTGTGGAATAAAATATTAAAATCTATATGAAAAAAATATTGATTCTATTATTTCATTGAAAAGTTTTCTAAAATTTTCCCTCCAGTCACCTACGCCATGTTGATTTGAACTCAGCACCAGCGGCCAACGGACTGACACCCTCAGCCCCTCACCAACCTTGCTCTTTACTGATGGCAAGCTACATCGCGCGTGTTCTTCATTTGTCTGGCGTCGGGTTTTCGGTTTTTCGTGCTGTGATAGTTTTATATCTGTAATTAGTATTCAATTTCATGTTTTCTTAGTACGTGGCAGAGGAATTATACCACCTATTCATTTTACTTCGGTGGTGTACATAAACAAATAATATAACCTCAATTCTTCGCACGTGGAGAGTAGTTTTCACAGATGGTATTTATCAAATTATTATTTTCATATTTTCAACAATCATTTTTACAATGATTATACTCGCTCCACGTGCTCGCATTTTAGCCGGACGTGTGCAACTCGCACGAAGTGCAAAACATATGCGACCACATGGAAGACACATCTGCGTGGTAATATGAACTCACGTAATGCGGCTTTATCTGCACGCGTGCGACCCGTAATGCTCATCCTGTGCAGACATCTTGTTATCTGGGTGTTTATAAAGTAATTTGGAACTGAAATTTATTGTACACTCATTTTAATATGCTTACTTATGTGTGTCCATACAGATGTAACAATTTTAATGTTGACAGTAATAATATTCATTTCTTAAGAAAATTTTATGAAAACAGCCTTATAATATTACAAATGTCACTTTTGGCAAATTTGTAATGAAGAAATTTCCTTTTGAAAAAACTGATATTAGGGTTAGTAAAAAAAATTGTCTTGCCATGTACTTCCACACTTTAGCCCAATCATTCTAGACTTTTGTCACTGGAAAAACCGCATGCGGGAATTTTTTGACGCAGTTAAGTTTCCCCCGCGAAGCAGATGAAGAAATCACAAAATTGTCCAAGAAATAGTTATCGGAAGTGTCCGCCATCTTGGATTTTGTGTTTTCGTCGAATTTAACGCGTATTTTGCATTTCTCGATAAAAAAGGGGAGAAACAAATTTGTAGAGATTTTGATTCTCTAAAATTTTCATCCAGACGATATTGTTGTAAACAAATTATTCATCGCTAACAATAAGCAAAAAGTGTGGAAAATTAGGAAAGAGTCGCAGTTTTTTCTACTTTTTGACTATTTGTATTAAAAATAAGTGGCATATTTAAATATAAAAGTTGCAGGGGACTCAATTTCCAATAACTTTTGTATGAACCAGTTTTTCGTGCGACCTGTAGATCACGGTCGGGAACGCTTCCAACACAGCGATCCGGGGGAATTCGTGCTTTCAGACGCAGTATATGTGTTACCGGCACAGCTCGAAGTGGCGGCAAAATATGTGATTTCGGGCTTTGCCTGGAATGAATTCTGGCAAACCTAAATGTGCCAAATGTGCTTTAGGCAAAGTTGGAAGCAACTTCACCTTGCTTTATTTTAGGATGCAGAAAGCTGTTATCCTTGGGTCGCTTCGTGTCGTCAAGACACATGAGGGTGTTGTCGGCCTGCCGTTGTACTACAATTGTAGTGTAGATTCGTGCACAAACGCCCCGAGCAACCAGATCGATGACAACGACGATGACCTTCTAGACGATTCCCCTATGGACCCAGAGAAGAGTTGCACTGACAACGAGGCCAAAACTATATGTCAAACTCAGAGTGAAACGCAATCTCGAGACAATACCGACGTTCAAGATCCAACAAAAAGATTTAGATTAAAATAAAGTCGCAAATCACCATTCGAATTTAATAAAAATAAAAAAATTGATGAAAATAAAAAATAAAACCTGTGGATTAGGTCTACTGGGGAAACTACATAAAAAAGCAAGCCGAGACCTCTACCTCTGCGGTGCACCGCGGTGGTGTGGAAATGAGTTACGAGTCGCTTTCGCCGTGCCTCTGTGTTAAGAGCGTTATCGTCCGTGATCCACACGTCGCACGAAAAACTTTTTCATACAAAACTTGTTAAAAATGGAGTCCCCTACAAACTTTGCTGTGTCAATATGCCACTTATTTTCGATACAAATAGACAAAAAGTGGAAAAAACTGCGCACTCTCCTGATTTTCCACACTTTTTGCTTATTGTAAGCGACAAATAATTTTGTTACAACAATATCGTTTAGATGAAAATTGTGGAGAATCAAAATCTCCACAGATTTGTTTCTTACCTTTCTTATCGAGGAATGCAAAATACGCGTGAAAATCGACAAAAACACAAAATCCAAGTCGGCGGACACTTCCGGTAATTATTTCTTGGACAATTTTGTGATTTCTTCATCTGCTTCGCGGGGGAAACTGAACTGCATCGAAAAATCGCCACCCGCGGTTTTTCTTTTTCTTAGTGATGCGTATCGATCATTTTCAACTTTTTAAAAAATCTCGTCAGATTAAATTAAAACCTTGAACGCCATACTCATCACATCGAGACGAATGATCACTGAGTCGAGATGATCGTCTCGTCTCGATCGACTTTTTTCATTGCGAATTATTGATCGCCATTACATTTCAGTTCCGTCTAACTATCTTTTAAGCAAATCTCGATTTCGTCCAAAAATGATCGACATGCATCACTACTCTTTCTTATATCGAATTTGATCTCAAGTCATTGGGCTGCTTGTTACATTCCTGAAGAGGCCATGATTAATGGTGGAATGCATTGACGTTTTAAAAATAAGGACTTCTTTATTTAACAACCATTCACTTGCAAGACCAAAGGCCATAACTAAAAAAAAACATCCTTATATTTTACGAGGTCTAACATACAAACCAAAGCAATTCAAGAATTTCATGATATTACATATCCCTAATAGCACGGAACGTTCCCAGAACGTGTAAAATGTCCGCTGCTTGGGGACGTTCCAAACATAAATTAAGGTTATTGTTATTATTATCAAATCAATATCGCGTAAACCGTAAGTGATAGGTAAAAATCGATGTCAGTTTATGATACGGATATCATATTATAGTATAGTATACGCGGTACTCAAAACTCAAAAAGGACATCCATTTTTACCTATCTCTTATGGTTTACGAGATAATTTTTGTTATGGGCATGTGACAGACATAAGTACCTACATTACCGACCTCACTTTTTCAATTTTCCGAATTTTTTTCCGAATCTAAGAACTTTTTTTGTAAATGAAATATCGGGCTGAAAATTTGGAAAATGTATAAGAAGACAACAAACTACGTTTACGTACTTTATTCGAGGAGGAATTTCGCCAAATTTATTTTCAAATAAATCAAAACTGGGTGCATTTTTTGAACCTAAGAACTTTCTTTATAAGTAAAATATCGGCTTCAAACTTTGAGAAATGCAAGAGCCGACAGTAAAGTACTTTTATGTACATCATTTGAGCATAAAAGATACAAAAACAAAATTCCAACTAAATGTCAACTGCAGTTGCAAGTTCGATCGGTATTCGTGATGGGCATGAAAATGCGAAGTCTGGCGGCCACTAAGTGAGGCCAATAACGATTGCAATACTTGCATAATTCAACAGTTTGAATAGTTAAATCGCTTTCGATTAGTCAGTATATTTTTCCCGAGTCGAAGTTTCGTCGTCAGTTTCAACTTCTTTCACTTTCATCAATGAAGATGAATGAAGACGAAATGAAGTTGAAATCTCAATGTCAGCTAATGTATTTTCGCCTTCATTTCGACTGCAAACGTTGTAGTTATTACCGCTTTTACAAGTTTTGCAGTCGAAATGAAGTTGAAACGATATTTTGATCTCACCTTCATTTCAGCGTTTTTCATAATCATTAACGTAATATATTCATATAAAGAAATACGCATCCAATGAAAAAATCATCCGTCATAAAAACTTTTTATTTTCGAGGAAGAAAAACGACTCCGCAAAAATTTACCCCACAATTCGCGGAATTTGCAAATGCATCGCCGTCTGGCTCGAATCTCAAACATTTTTTCGAATAGAACTCAGGGATTCTTTAATGAAGTATCTAAATCTGCAATAAAAACTATAGGTTCCCATTTGAAATTCTAAAGTTACCCCCATCCCCCGTCCCAAGAGGGTGCGGTGTGGGGTAAATGTTTGCGGAGTTTCTTTTCCCCCTCGAAAATAAAAAGTTTTTATCACGAAGATTTTTTTGTTGGATGCGTATTTCTTAAGATATTTCGATGTCTTAAGATAAAAAAAACACCCTATACATGTATATTCCATGGTATTGCCTATTGAATTCTAAGCCTGTAATTTTCACCTAAACTTTCGGTGGAAATTAAATTTAGGTCCTAAAGCTTATATGTTGAGTCAAAATTTGTATAAAAGTACTGCAATCATGAGAATATTTATACTTTTCTAAATTGTTAAGTATTGTATTCGCGAAATGTTGTCAGCAGAAACAGCGAAAAACCGAAAGATTAAAACCAAAAAATTTTAAAAGGTGCACAAAATTCTAGTTGTGAAATAAATGATACATATTTTATAAATGTTGAGTGCTTATTTATTAAGTGAAAATTTCACATTGTTTCTCGTGGTTAAATATAATTTTTTGGTATTATAAGTAATTGATCAACTCAAACATGACTTGATTTTTGTCATAGCAATTTTATAGGCTTAGTAGTTTCCATGCAACTACCGAGCATTATCTTCCGAAAAATGGTCTTCTTAAAAATCACTCTTCTCTTGGTCAAATCATTCAGTTTTCCGACTTTACCATTGCGAGGATTGAGCGCCAAAAATGGTTTGTTTTGGTAATTCGTGCATTTTTTATTAACAGCTGCAGATCAATTGGTTTTCGTTCCTGAAAAATCGAACAATTCTTTCACTGGTTTCATCGTCACTATATTGTTATAGAAGTTGTACAAATATAACTTGTTCCTTGTTTACAGAAAGTAATTTTTGGATAAGTAAGTTGAGTAATTCACCAGTATTTTCTCTGAGAGTCGACAGAATAACTCTGTCACTCACGAAAGAAGGAAATTAAATTTGCTTTTTTCGCACAAGATAAAATAATTTTAAAAATTAGGTTCAATATTTTGAATTCCATATATTTCTAGTTAAGTCTATCACGAAATATGTTAATTTGGTATAAATCATCAAACAAACCAGCAAGTCATTTTTGTGACTGTTGCCCTATTGTTCGCCAATTTCTTCGAAAACTTAATATTTTCAAATATATATCGATCGTTTTTATATTCGTATTTATTTTCTGGATGTTTGCTATCTTAAAACCTTCAATTTTCTTATTGTTAAGTTTTTGTCTTTTTGATGAATTTTTTGTTTTTTTCGGTCAACGATTTTTGAGAAAAAATCTTATCAAGCTCATCGAGTACTATTCCCGAGCTAGTAAGAAGCAAATGGTCCAACTCATCACTGTTAGCTGTAAAATAATAATATTTTTACAAATTTGTGGATAATTTTTGGGCGAGCAACTTGTGTGGATGAATTTTTTCCGTAGCTTGCGTCGTTTTTCCGAAAATGTAATTTTTTTATTGTAAATGATGTTTTTCACGATTGAAAAAAACTACGCATCCTTAAAAAAAAACGAATTATTACAAATTGGTAGTGCTTTTTAGGGTGTACAAATTTGGTTTATTTATTTTTTTCGTAGCTATTTTCAGTTGACCAAAAATACAATTCTTTAATTAAAATGCTGTTTCTTACGAATAAAGCAAAAACTACGTTTCCTATCAAAATGTGATTTATAACAAATTTGTGAATCTTTTTTGGATGCACAATTTTTGTTGATTCATCTTTTTTTGTACGTTTCATAGTTTGATCGTAAAACGGGAATTTTTTATTTTTCATTATTTTTTGTGCGATGAAAATTTAAATTTGTGATTTTCCATGAAAATTCGTTGTTTGGCTTGAAATGTTCATTGTTGTTTGTTTTTTGGAATCTTGTAAATGCTATAACTTCAGTAATTTTGTTTTCATCAAAGAAAGTAATTATAATAAATTGTTCGACTTTTTGAGTTTTACTAATAACCGTACATAGCATTTTTTAGTTTGAAAGGATCGGTCTCAAAAATTTTGAAAATACTTCAACATTTGAATTTTCATACGCACTGGCTGACGTACTGGACCTTTATTTCAGGACACTCAAAGAGTATACCAAAGCCCAATTCAGTATGTCAATTCTTTCGAAAGTGATCGTGCTAAGACTAAAAATCTACAGACACACATATATACAAACATACGTACAGTCGGACGCATTCGTGAAAACCCGTTTTTCGGGTTCAGGAGGTCTCAAAACCTGGACATTTGACAAAAACGGGGGGGAGGGAGTCAAACTTTGCACAATTTTAATACCTTCTGTGATGAGAATGTAAAAAACTATCATAATATTTGAAAATTGTTGACTTTTTTTTAAAGAATTAACAAATCTATAACTTCAAAGTCATTATATTCTTTGATTCTGACACTTTCAAATCATTATATCATTATGATATGGCACAATTGATACGTTTGAAAAAAATTGTAACTTACTGCTAATAGCAATTATTTTTGCTGGTTGCTTTGTTTTTTGTTGGTTATGTTGTTCTTCCACGTGAGGGTTGTCGTTAAACCTGGTTGTCTGCTTCCTTCTAGAAGAGTCGTCGTAGCAATTACATCCTTCTGTACCAAATCCGTCCACGAGATGAGGACCCAAGATTTTTTCCTTCCTCTTCGCGCTGGTTTTTTCATGATCACTGACATAATTATTTAACAATAACTAACGACCAGCAACGCGCGCGTATTTCACGAAATTGTCACGGAATCCAGGCAATGCTCCCAACGTGGGCACCTTACACTACTGCGCATGCGATGCATATGGCGCTTGACTGGCTGCCGTTCGCGCGCTCATTTAAAACGTTAAAAAATACAGTTTGATTTATTATTAATGATTAAAAATAATTATATTTTAGCATGTTCAAGTAGTACGTGGATGGGTTTTAACATATTCTGAGCATTAGGTTAAAAAATAAAATGAGTATTCAGTAGATAAAACATATCATGTTATTTAATGTAATCTTTTTTTTATTTCTCAAATTATTTATACTAATTTATGCTTTTTAAATTCCGTATATTGATTAAAATAGATATGCAAATTTTATCACAGGTACATTTTGAAATATTTACATTTTATTTATCGAGATAATGTAACTCAAATTTTATGAAAGTTAAATATTGAATAGAAACTCAGTCGAATTTATTTTATGTATAAAAAAATTGATATTCTAATATTATCTGATTTATTTAATTAATATAATAAATTAAATGATTAAAATTAATGAAATTGAACGAACTAATCAAATTGAGTAAACTAATTGATTTATTTGATTAATTTAATTTAGATAACATTAGAATATTTATTATTTTTCAGATTTTTTAAAATCGGAACGACTGAAAAATCCGGAAAAGTAAAATTTTCTACACTGTAAAATTCTCGAATTGGAACATTTCCGAATAATCAATTTCTTGAAATTATAAAATTTCCAAATTTGAACAATTAAAAAATTGTATTTTAATGAATATTATTCCCTTGTCAAAAATAAGAGAATCTAATATTTTTATCAAGGAAACAAATTTTTTTAATGTTTGAAGTTAAAGAAATTATTGTTTCAACTTAAAAAAAAACAATACTTAAAAAAATGTTTTTCTCGATAAACAATTTTATTTGAAAATGTGCATAGTTTGCAAGTTTAAAAATAAGTTTAACATACCTAGAGTTTAAATTAGAATCCTGCGTTTCAAGAATAAAATTCAGCTTTCTAATTTTTCTACTCCACTTTCGCCCTCTTCCCAGGTGGGTGGAGGGTGTGTTAAAAATTAAATTGATTACGATTGAATACCTCTCCTGAAAACAATCATCACGTTGAAAGAGAAGGTGAAACTGCACAACATAGTTTGAAGTTGAAATGAAGGTTAAATCAGTAAGAAGAACTTATGTCAATTTTCGACGTTGAAGGCGAAAGAAGTCGAAACTGCCGTTTTCAATATTTTCACCTTCCATTGGATAACGCTGATGCTGAAAGAAGTTGAAACTGACGACGAAACTTCGACTCGGGTTATATCTTATGAGTGAGTAATATTTTATAATTGGATTTAAAATAATGTTATGAATTGATTTTCTATATCAAACGTAGGAGTTGATTGGGAAAAATTATTTAATAATTGAATTTTTGGAATTCTAAGTAACTCTACGTTTTAACTGTTAACATAAACACATTATGAAATCATTTTTCCAGGCCAAAATGTTACTTTTCTCAACAATATATACAACAGTCCTTTAACAATACTTTCTCTTTAGACCCTAACGTAACACTATTTTTTACCCAATATCGTATTCAATAAAACTTTTCAGTGGTCTGGAAGTCGTTGATGTATATGTTTTGATATTCAGCATTCGTTGGTTTCTTTCACATGTAAAACCAAAAAGACCCTACCATCTCACATACTCTTTTCATAATTATAGGTAAGAATTTAATCTGTTCTCTAGTTAGAAGCAATTTATATTTTGTTTATAATTAGTAATATCGCTAGAACTAAATAACATATTTGAGTAATCTTCGTTTATTTAAAATTCGAAATTATACACTTTTCTTCAAAAACTTTCAAGGATCCGAATGCTGAAACATAGTTCGAGTAACTGGAGATAAATGTAAATAAACAATCTTTAGAACATATCGTACAAGTTCAAAAGTTTTCGAGGGGTATTTAGGAAACTTTTGTTTGGCTTATTTTAATTTGATATCAAACAAGAATGAATTTTTTATAATTTCGTTTGTGATTCAAACAAATGTATCATTAACAAAGTAGAAGTTTCTAAACAGTTTTCAGCATCAATAATAAGAAAGCTAGTGAAAGGTAATACAAAGCAAAAGAAGAAAAGACTATATTTTAATTACGTCTTAATTTTAGAAGCAAAACAATAAAAGAACGTGGTTACATGTATCAAAATTTTGGTACGAATAGCTTCGAACAGTTTCGTAGGCGTCACAATCTCACTCAAAAATGTGACATAGCATGTATGGAGAAAGGAGGAATATCTTTGTCAATAATTTATAGTAATGAAATGCTTGGAAGAATATGTTTTTCTTGAATTGTACTGCGCGTATAATATTGTTGTATCTAGATCTAGTAACCTACATATAGTGGGTTCTATGTTAGTGTATTTTGATGTTACATTCTACCCCAACTGTAATCAATACTTCCAGTTTCCACCAAGGACCTCAAAATTGTTCATCGATTCATGGATTTTGTACACACTTCACCTAGATCTATATATACGTATTTACACTATATATCTCTTTGACTGATCATCTAACTTTGGCTTTTTAAAACATTAATTTGTCCAGTGTAATAGTGATAAACTCGAAATCTCGAGTCATATTTAACCTGAGATGGATTGAGAGTTTTTTAATTATTGTTTCGATATCTGAATCTAGGTCAAATTGTCATCTGAGTTAGATAGATTTTCAGAAATAAAACTACTGCGATGAAATAGACGGCTGAAAATTGTTTCACCTAGAAATTAAACTGCAATTTATCAGAACATAAGCCTGATCACGTTTAGCGAATTGGTTAAACCTTAGGATAGAAATTACAAGAATTTTCTACTGTGTAAAGTTTTTTATCATTTCGTTCTGTTTTTATAAACAAGGCTAAAGACTTATAAAATTTGTCGTAACAAGAACAAAAAAAAATGATTTCTCTAATTTTTTTATGAAAAATAAAATATAGAAGTAAAATAATAATAATATGCTTCAAGTTCATAAAAGCGAAACTTTTTCAGGCATCTGAATTGCAGCGAGCTTTTCTTCACATTTTTTCTCATTCTTATTAATACAGACAAACTCTCAGTTTTACTATTTTTTTTGTATCAAAACAAAGGGAGAATTTCTTCCGAAGTGTCTTATTTTCCAAGGAAAAATTAAATATCTACCTATTTTGTTTTCAAAAGAGAACCAGAGTTTTGCCTTTTCATCTCGTTTTTCGAAACCCGTTAATTGTTTTTCCGAAATTCGCTCAATTTTTAAAACAATAATGAAATTATTTGCATTCGTTATTATTTTTCGGAGAAAAATTTCGTTCAGTTTTTCATTTTGTTTTTAGAAACAAATGTAACGAAAAGCAAGTAGAAGGCAGTTGTCCAATATAGATAATCTGCGTGTCCAGAGAAACCAAAGGGGCATCTAATAAATTATGCAATTAAATGTGTCATAATCACTGAATATCTGTGACTACTCTGTCATATATTGACACCATGTAAAAAAGATATATTCGTGTGCTTTTTCTATTTAAGTTTCATTCAAAATGAAATGTATTTGATATATTTTACACTGATTCTCCATACCACTTTTAACTGATATTTAGGTAGAACAGGGCCATGAAAAATGTTTTCAGAAGACATTATTCTCGTGCTGTTTGCGGAAAAAAGTTGTTCTATCTATATTGTAAAATATAAACCCAGATTTGATAGAAGATGTACAGTGCCTCACAAAGAATCGATGAGACTAATTAAAGTAAAAAGATTGAGGCTAATGTTGTGAGAATGCATTAGAGAGTTTCCTGTTCTGACATTTAGACGGATGGCAGATTGGCAAGTATGTATCGTCTGTACTTTACGTATAGGTAATACCTAAACATTTTATGGAGTTGTTAACACTGGCAATCATTATGCTGATAAGAAAACAACGTTTAGCAAGATAACGAAAAATTGCGTAAAAGATAAACCATGTGAATGATTATATGAACATTAAGAAAGATATCTTGTCTGTCTTGTGAAAAAGGAAAGAATCAGTGTGACCACTGATGGTTAGGGACATGTTTTTCGTCAAGTCTTTCTGAATAATTCGTTACACAAGATGACTTTGTAAGAGATTATGTTTCTGAATATCGGTCTTAGAAGTAGTTAAAAAGCTCCACTTATTGGATTTGAAGGGTGACAATGTGTTTTTTGCACTCGAGGATACACAGGAACACAAATAGCATGGTCTTATAAATTTTTTATTTTGAATGTTCAAATAAAAACGTTTTATATTTGAAGACTCAATTCCGCGAAAGATTTCATCATACTTAGATGAATCTAAGTTTCCAGGTTAGTTTTAGAAAGAACGTCGATTGGAGTTTGAAGATTCCTGTCTACGGTCTGATCGCCTATCTCAGTTTGGCTAATATGTCTTCTTGAATAAAAGTCAAATAAAAATTATAATATTTCCAGTGCAGTAGTGATGAACTCGTAATCTCAATCCATTTTTGCGCTCAAATCAATGGTTATCCAAGCATCAAAATAAGAGTTTTTCCGTCGAAATCTATGACATTTTTAAGAAAAAGGAAAACGTTTCTCCAAATACGTTTAGTCTTTAAGTGTCAAGTTCAAATATCTTTCAGAAACAAATTAAAAGTTTTTCAATTATTATTTAGACATCTGACATGAAGGAAATTTTGTCCAAATTTGATTCATTATTAGAAGAAAAACTGCTACAATCAAAATAGAAGGCTGTACATTGTTCCACCTGAAAACCAGTCTGCAATATATCAATGAATAGGCCTGATCACCTCTAGCGAGGCATCTATTGGTTCAGCTTAGCGAAACCAATATAGCTGTTATATTATATATAACCAATATCTTAGCGCATTTTTTGAAACATCCTGTTTCAAAAACCATACAGATGCTAGAACAAATTTTATTTGGTATTCCATACAGATTACATCCTTGGAATCTCCTTACAGATCCATACAGCCGGAGGAACTTAGCGCATTTTTAGAAACATCTTGTTTGGAACTCCATACAGATGCTAGAACAAATTTTATTTGGGATTCCATACAGATTACATCCTTGGAATCTCCATACAGATCCATACAGCCGGAGGAACTTAGCGAATTTTTTGCAACATCTTGTTCGGAAATCCATACAGATGCTAGAACAAATTTTATTTGGAATTCCATACAGATTACATCCTTGGAATCTCCATACAGATACATACAGCCGGAGAAACTTAGCGCGTTTTTTGGAACATCCTGTTTCGAGAACCATACAGATGCTAGAACAAATTTTATTTGGAATTCCTTACAGATTACATCCTTGGAATCTCCATACAGATCCACACAGCCGAAGGAACTAAGCGCATTTTTTAAAACATCTTGTTTGGAAATCCATACAGATGCTAGAACCAATTCTATTTGGAATTCCATACAGATTACATCCTTGGAATCTCCATACAGATCCATACAGCCGGAGGAACTTAGCGCGTTTTTTGAAACATCCTGTTTCGAAAACCATACAGAAGCTAGAACAAATTTTATTTCGAATTCCATACAGATTACATCTTTGGAATCTTCATACAGATCCATACAGCCGGAGGAACTTAGCGCATTTCTTGAAACATCTTGTTTGGAAATCCATACAGATACCAGAACAAATTTTATTTGGAATTCCATACAGATTACATCCCTGGAATCTCCTTACAGATCCATACAGCCGGAGGAACATAGCGCATTTTTTGAAACATCTTGTTTGGAAATCCATACAGATGCTAAAACAAATTTTATTTGGAATTCCATTCAGATTACATCCTTGGAATCTCCATACAGATCCATACAGCCGGAGGAACTCGGCGCGTTTCTTGAAACATCCTGTTTCGAAAACCATACAGATGCCAGAACAAATTTTGTTTTGATCCATACAGCAATATATATATATATATATAATATAACTATATAATAACAGAAACCTTTTTCTAATAGTTTATTTAAAAAAAAAAAAAAGAAAAGAAATACAAGATAATAATAGTAATATCCTTCCAGTTCGTGAACGAACGGAACTTGTTCAGTCATCTAAATTGCAGTGGTCTTTTCTTCGAATTCTTCTCAATTTTCTTAAATACCGCCAAAAACTCCAGTTTTACAAATTTTTGTTATCAAAAATTTCTTTTCTACTATGTCTCATTTTCAGAGGAAAAATTAAATGTCTTCCTATTTCAATTCCAAAGGGAGAACGACAGTTTTGCATTTTTATCTCGTTTCTCGATACATATTGAATATTACTTCGAAATTTGCTCAATTCTTAGAATAGAAATGCAACTATCTGCATTTATTATTTTCCTTGAAGAAAAATTTTGTTCCATTTTCATTTCGTTTTAGAAACAAACATTACGAAAATCAAGTATAGTGAAGTTCTTCAATCTTAGATGATCCGCGTGGTCAAAGAATCGAAAGAGGTATCTAACAAATCATTCAGTGAAATTTGTCATAATCACTGAATATGTACGACTTCTCTGTAGTATATTGACTTCTCGTAGAGAAGTTATATTCGCGTGCTTTTTCTATCTATGTTTTGTGTTAATGAAATGTGTTTTGACATTTCAGAAGAACTGGACGCTGTAAAATATTGTCACGCTTATACTCAGGATACTTATACTTACATACTTATACTTATGCTCTTCTATTCGGAAAACATATTTTTGTGCTACTTGCGGCAAAAATGCTTTCTGCCTAGATTGAGAATAATAAACCCGTATTTGGTCGACGATGTACTATGCATCAGAAAAAGTTGATAAGACTAATTGAAAAGCAATATTAAGGTAAATATTGTCAAAATGCATAAGCGAATTTTCTATTCTGACATTCTGAATATTGACAGGTCAGCACGTGTGTATCGCCTGTCCTTCAACGTAGATAATACCTAAAAATTTCATAGAGTTGTTAACAATGGCATTCATTATGTTTATACAAAAGCAACATTCGGCAGGATAACGACAATGTTTGTAAAAGATAAACCAAGTAAATGATTATATCAACAGCTGCAACTATTTGAAAACTTTGTAAAGTAACTGAGAACCGATGTTCTCAGCACAAGAACGAAGTCTACTGCATTCTATGTCTCAGTTTAACAATTTTAAGAAAGATATTTAAAAACTTGACCTCTGACAAAGTTATCTTGTGTAATGAATTTGCGAAAAAATGGTTTAACCAAGCAAAGTATGTTTCCAGTCATGGCTATGTTTGTCTCATTAGAGGCAAATATATTGTACATATAACAAAGGAAGAAAAGTGAGAAAAAAGAAGGAATCAGTGAGAACACTGATGGTTGGGAATATATTTTTCGTTAAGTCTTTCTGTATAATTCGTTACAGAAGATGACTTTGTAAGAGAATATGTTCATGACTATCGGTCTTAAAAGTACTTAAAAAGTTCCATTTATTGAATTCAAAC
>CAKNXH010001805.1:221023-240198 GCA_932178445.1 Andricus quercusramuli
AACAACTCTATAAAATGTTTAGGTATTACCTATACGTAAAGTACAGACGATACATACTTGCCAATCTGCCATCCGTCTAAATGTCAGAAGGAAATTCTCTAATGCATTTTCACAACATTAGCCTGAATCTTTTTGCTTTAATTAGTCTCATCGATTCTTTGTGAGACACTGTACATCTTCTATCAAATCTGGGTTTATATTTTACAATATAGATAGAACAACTTTTTTCCGCAAACAGCACGAGAATAATGTCTTCTGAAAACATTTTTCATGACCCTGTTCTTCACAAATATCAGTTGAAAGTGGGATGAAGAATCAGTGTCAAATATATCAAATATATTTCATTTTGAATGAAACTTAAATAGAAAAAGCACACGAATATATCTTTTCTACATGGTGTCAATATATGACAGAGTAGTCACAGATATTCAGTGATTATGACACATTTCATTGCATAATTTATTAGATGTCCCTTTGGATTCTCTGGACACGCAGATTATCTATATTGGACATCTGACTTCTACTTGCTTTTTGTTACATTTCTTTCTAAAAACAAAATGGAAAACTGAACGAAATTTTTCTCCGAAAAATAATAATGAATGCAAATAATTTTATTTCTGTTTTAAACATTGAGCGAATTTCGGAAAAACAATTAACGGGTTTCGAAAAACGAGATGAAAAGGCAAAACTCTGGTTCTCTTTTGAAAAAAAAATAGGTAGATATTTAATTTTTCCTTGGGAAATAAGACACTTCAGAAGAAATTCTCCCTTTGTTTTGATACCAAAAAAATGGTAAAACTGAGAGTTTGTCTGTATTATTAAGAATGAGAAAAAATGTGAAGAAAAGCTAGCTGCAATTCAGATGCCTGAAAAAGTTTCGCTTTTATGAACTTGAAGCATATTATTATTATTTTACTTCTATATTTTATTTTTCATAACAAAATTAGAGAAATCATTTTTTTTTGTTCTTGTTACGAAAAATTTTATAAGTTTTGAGCCTTGTTTATGAAAACAGAAGGAAATGATAAAGAACTTCACACAGTAGAAAATTCTTGTACTTTCTATCCTAAGGTTTAACCAATTCACTAAACGTGATCAGGCTTATGTACTGATAAATTGCAGTTTAATTTCTAGGTGAAACAATTTTCAGCCTTCTATTTCATCGCAGTAGTTTTATTTCTGAAAATCTATCTAACTTAGATGACAATTTGACCTAGATTCATATATCGAAACAATAATTAAAAAACTCTTAGTCCATCTCCGGTTAAATATGACTCGAGATTTCGAGTTTATCACTATTACACTGGAGAAATTAATGTTTTAAAAAGCCAAAGTTTGATGATCAGTCAAAGAGATATATAGTGTAAATACGTATATATAGATCTAGGTGAAGTGTGTACAAAATCCATGATTCGATGAACAATTTTGAGATCCTTGGTGGAAACTGGAAATATTGATTACAGTTGGGGTAGATTGTAACATCAAAATACACTAACATAGTACCCACTATATGTAGGTTACTAGATCTAGATACAACAATATTATACGCGCAGTACAATTCAAGAAAAACATATTCTTCCAAGCATATCATTACTATAAATTATTGACAAAGATATTCTTTCTTTCTCCATACATGCTATGTCACATTTTTGAGTGAGATTGTGACGTCCACGAAACTTTTCGAAGCTATTCGTACCAAAATTTGGATACATGTAACCACGTTCTTTTATTGTTTTGCTTCTAAAATTAAGACGTAATTAAAATATAGTCTTTTCTTGGCGATATCACGCTGAAAACAACAGTTCCCGTTAGATCACTGAAGTTAAGCAGTGTTGGGCGCGGTTAGTACTTGGATGTGTGACCGTTCGGGGAATACTGCGTGTTGTTGACCCGTCGTGGGTGTGGTGGACCCACACTGGTAGTATTTATCCACCTAGAAACACTACCTGAATCGGGTAGTGAGGCAATGAACATTCGAGTTCGAAATGCTAATCAATTTTTATGATGTAAAATTTCATATATTTCTTGTTATACGAGATATTACCTATTGCCAGAAATTTTCATTACTTTCACTAGCTTTCTTATTGTTGATGCTGAAAACTGTTTAGAAACTTCTACTTTGTTAATGATATTATTGTTTAAATCACAAACGAAATTATAAAAAATTCATTCTTGTTTGATATCAAATTAAACTAAGCGAAACAAAAGTTTCCTAAATACCCCTCGAAAACTTTTGAACTTGTACGATACTTTGTAAAGATTGTTTATTATACATTTTGGCCTGGAAAAATGATTTCGTAATGTGTTTATGTTAACAGTTAAAATGCAGAGTCTTTCCAAAACTTCATCAACCCTGCACAAGTATAGACTTCCCGGAAATTCCATCGATTATTTATCTATTCCTTATCTTTCTTTCCCAGACTTTAAACAAACACGAGCGTCTAGCGAGGCAAGGCCCACGTCTGTACCCGTCCAAGAGCGACCTCCTTCTTCACATGTATCCCTTTACTCACTTCCACCTTCATATGCCTCCCTTCATCCTAACTTATTTTAAATATTTATAAAATTGTATATTTGTATATGTATATAAATATTATAATTGGATAAGCTGTTTCTCGCGTGCAAGATTTCAACGTTTTTTCCCCTTGAAACTATGAACAATGATATCTAAATATTTCAAATTTACATGCAAATTTTAAGCATTTTCAATACAGACAATTTCATACGCCATAGGTTTGTGCATGTGTCCCAATTATTGACGACCCATAGCGTATAAAATTAATACATATCTTTTTCATTTTGAAGATTGCATTTAAACTTTGATTAACTCTTATCTCATTTCTCAAATGCAGTCATATTCTTTTGCTTTTTTAATTCTTAATGGAAGCTAATCAAGTAAAATCATTTCATTATTCATTTCAACAGAATGTTAGAACTGCGAAGCCATAACTGCAACTTTTGGATATTGCGTCATACAGCCCTTTAAAAATGTATCCTCATATGCACTTATATATTCTTCCACACCTCCTTATCTTAGATGATTAGACTTTAAACAAACACATGCGTCTAGCGTCTAGCGAGATAAGACCCAGACAGCCGAGGAGTGGGGGTAGGCGCCAGACGTCTGAGCAAACACCGAGGAGTGGGGGTATGACGGCTGGGGAGCCATAGTTGCCCTTAACTACTGATATGTAAGACAGTTATTGAACGAGAGTATCACAGTTACAATACGTCACGGGAATTTCACGGTTGTTCTTGGAACACTTTTGATACACTATTGCTTCACAATCTTTCCGTAACAGTTTAAAAAATTATCTATTTAAACGTGAGAATGGGACCTACGTCTCCATAAATATAACATGAATGTAAAATATTATTATTGAAACAAGAATTTCAAAGAAGCACCTTTTTTAATAGATCTGAAGGAGGAACTTTTTCAAGTGTTGAGTTTTAGAAAACCTTTTTGAAGGTTATATGTATATATTAGTATAAAAAATATGAGAAACTGCAATGAAAATAACGTGAATTTATAAGAATAATAATGTTCTCTTTCTATTATCTATCAGCGGTGCATATGTCAGCACCACATTCTGAAATATACCGGTGCTGTACAGGAAGTAGATAGACGCAGAATTGTATTACTTTTTATAGTCACCTTGGTCATATTTTAGCTTAAGTACGTGAAATAGAACAGTCGCTAGAATGTGAGAATCATTACCATCAATAATTAATTAATATCATAATGAATGTCCTAGCACTTACTTCATATGAACAATTAAATTCCCATTCTCATTATTCGTTTTACTAGAGTGGGAAATCGCTGAGCTACCATCTTAGAGACCGCGCTGTTCGATTTCTGCCAGATTCTTCTATGATGCGATTTTTTTCTGCACTGTTAAAAATGTTTGGGATTCTCCAACACTTCTCAAATACAAGCGTAAGGCAAAATTGCAAACACGGTATTGGAATGCCGAAATTGCAATACATGTATTGTATCGTTCATAAGTCAAAAATTGTGCGCATGCGCCTCATCCGACAAATGTATCGCTGCACGATCCGTTGCATTTGAAAACTACAATATTATCTATTGTAGCGTTACCCTACATTTCGGAAATAAACTTCCAATACATTTAGTGGAAGTTTTATGCGGGAATATTCAACAGTGTGTTTAAGCTTGCAATATAATATAATTTCTAATATGAATGTGTACTTGTGTAATTTCTCATGTGTATACTCAAGATAAATAATATAATTCTGCCAGTATGACTTCAAGTTCAATAGTTTGTGAGTGTACTTATGTGAAAGCGTGACCTTCAACACGTGCAGCGCGTGTGGGATTTATTTTTTGTCGATAATCCAAATTACTACTCAAAGTAGTAAATATTGAAAAGGTTTCCCTATATCCCTCTATTACATAGTACACATTGTAAAATATAGTGTGATTTTTAACAAATAGTACAGTAAAAGGTTTCTCCGTGTAGATGTGTGATGTAATAGTTACATATGTGTCACTGTTATATATCTGTTATGTATAATTTGTGTGTTATATTTCTTAAAATGATGATTAAAGATCTTCGTAACACTATCCCGTGCAGAAATTTCAGCGTGGCGCGGGTCGGGCCCAGATATGGCAGAATGTGGGCCCAGTCGGGCAATCCTACCAGCGCCAGATACAAAATGAAACGCCTAACCTGATCAGGGACAGACTGGGGCATAAAATTATTTTTTCATAAATCCAATCAAATCTTTTTAGATAATTTGGGCCTATTCCTGTTTCGAATTCAAATCTGTATTCAAAGTGAAAAATTGGCTAATCTCAATAGGTTTTGCGTAAAACCTTTTTTTTTTATTCTAACTCGAGCATTAAAAAAACGTTTGACACCAAAACTATTGAAATTAGCCACTTTTTCACTTGAAATCAGATTTGATTCATAACAGGAATAGGCCCTAAGTGTCTGAACAAAACTTACTCGGGTATTTATGGAGTAAAATAAGGCAATTCAATTTTGAGGTGAGGTCCTGATTCCAAGGCCCTTAACAACACACGTCACTGTACATAATTATTTTTTGCAACACCCACCTCGAAAGTGCTCCGTTCCGTGTAGCTAAATTATACGGGAAGTGACTCATTCCGGATAACAATGCGGGAATAATATTGGCGCATGCGCAGTTCCATTCTTATATACTTTCTACATCAGCGAAATGTACGCGCATGCACACTTTGCAAATAAGCAACTTTCCGCATCGCGACAATTCGGGGGCAACGTAACAACAGCAGCGCTCAGTGTTTTAATGATTGAAGTTTTGTTTTCAGGGTTTCGTAGCCCCCCCCCCCCCTCCGGGGGCAGAAGAGCATAAATGCCAACATTTTTTTTAAACACATTTTTTTCACAAAATTTTTTTTTCAAAATTTTTGTTCACGAAATTTATTTTCACAAAATTTGTTTTCAACAATTTTTTGCACCAAATTTTTTCCCAGAGCATTTTTTTCAAAATTTTTTTCTTCGAATTTTTTTCAAAAATTTTTTTTCTCAACAAAATTTCTTTACTCCACTCTACGCAATATAAAATTACTATTTTTCGTTACCACCTCATAGCAACTTTCTCGGAAGGTTGTTGCAAAAAATAGCGTGTGATACACGTGCGCACAGGCGATTGCTGACTCGTGTGATTTCAGCATTCGCCTTCAGCTCTGCGCACTCGTCCTCGTTTTCGCACTCGCTTAGCTCGTGCGCTAACCCCCGACTCGTGCTTCGAGCCTTCGGCTCATGCTGACAAATTTACACTCGTTGGCAATCGCCTATTTTTCGCACTTGTATCACAAATAGCTATTTTTTTTCTTCAAATAAGTTTTTTACAAAATATTTAAAGTTTTGTACCTGAATCTACGTTACTGGAAACCCCACATATATCAATAGGATTTTCTTCATTTTGTATGACATTAAAATTTAGAATAGGATTTTCTTCGACTTGTTGGAGGTTTACGGGTTTCATTTCAACTTCTGCATTTGCTTGAATCGGAGCTTCAATCCTTTCCTCATTAGGAACTTCCAGTCCCTCTTTGTCTTCATCGTCAGTATCTGTAATTACTTGTTATTTAGTAAAAGTTATTAGTAAAACAGACTTGGAGTAGATTACCTATTTTTTGTTTTCACCATTTCTATCTTGTAAACCTAAAACATTCTGACGATCATCGAGAAAAATTACGTAAGACAATAAAGCCAAGTGGAATCACAAACATAACCTCTGCAAACGTTCCTACGTTTAAGTTAATGTTTATACAGTTTTCTTAACTTATTATTTTTAATTTATTTTGAGGTTAAGTTTGCTTGACCGATTATAATAAATTTACTTACCTTCATCTTCATTGCGCAAGTAGGAAATGGCAGCAATTGTCCTATGTTTCCGTACCCGTAAGATACTTTTTGTTTTCGGCATTATGCCAAAATAAATAATATTTTTATTATTTTTGAAATCACATAACACTTAAACCCGAGCCGTATTGTATGAAATATAAAATAAAACATCGGATATCGGGCGGTCAGCGCAGCAGATGGCGCTGCAGTTTCCACCCGGTATTTTCTCGATATATGGTTCCGAACCGAGCCACAAGATTAGCCATGCGGAAGCCACAATGTGGCAAACCCGATCGGGGCTACATCGGAAATCGGGACCAAATTGGGCAATTTCTGCACGGGATTACGAAATTGCTGCGAGCCATTCAAAAACGTTATAAAACCATTTTGAAATTATTATACATCGATTATAGAACACATTTACATACAAAAACTATTTTGTTGATATGTAACGCTGTTACAGATTTGTTACACATATCTGACAGAAAATTGCTCCTTCTTTTAACAGCGTTGCAGAACTGTTTTGTAACCTTTTTACGGAGCCACTTTATCGACTTTGAAACGAATTACTCGTCCCCTATTCTAAACCTGATCTTAAACAGGTTCATAACATATTTTTGTCTGTTACATAACAGTTACTTATAAATCAATGTCCACTGGGTTACTACACATGTATTGAAATTCGACCTTTAAATTAATATTCAGGATCGCTGCAGGTCAGGGCTAACCTGAAAATCATGGAAATGTCAGGCAATTTTGTTGGTCAGAGAAAGTCAGGGATTTTGGAGAAAAAAACCAGTAGAACCGCGGTAAAATACACCTATGGCCACGTCTGACATCCGTGAGATGATATATATATATATATATATATATATATATATATATATGTGGATAATTACAGAATTTTAAAATTTTATATGGTTAAAAAAATGTTTTGAAATTCTAATTCTGGTCTTTGAATATTATTAGTCGGGTAAAATGAAAAACTGTTCTGGGATAGTCAGGGAAAAGTCATGTAATTTTGAAGATAAAGTTTGCGGCTAACCCTTATAACGTTATTGTAATTTTACCTTTGTAAAAATTTGTTAAAATCCCAAAGAGTTTCAATAGGGTAGAAAGCATTAAACATTTTTTCAAATTCGTTAGTTCTTTTACCAAGAGAAATAGCTTTAATATTTTTTCACTGAAGTTCCAGTAGGGATAATTATTATTATTTAGTAATTTCAGTACATACATGAAATTGTATGGAAATTTTAAAAGAAATAACAAAAGTAACCAAGTAGATATCATTTCAAGTTCTAAGCTTGATTGTTTGATTTTCTTGTATTATACTCATAATGAATGTTATCTATTAAAATGCATCCATAATAATTGAGATAATAATTATTTACGATTGAGAATAATTTGGTAGCCTTGGTTTTCTATCTCAAAAAATAAGAACTGTTTAGTATTATATTATCATATATATATATATATATATATATATATATATACATATATATGCAAACGTGATAGTATTATATATCTGATGAAAACACTACGGGCACGAGGTCAAACGACTATTTATTACAAGTACATAGGAAGTAAGAACTCTTCGTAAACGTAACTACAGGGGCACACCAATATGACTTCAATGTTACTGGACAATGACACATCATCAACAATGTGAAGAAAAAAAAATAATTTTAATGAAACGAAAGTATATTCATTTTACAAATTTATAAGAAATCATGGGGTGTTATTAATTATAAATTTGAATACTTAAAAATTGCAAAATTTGAAATTGTAACGTTCAAAACCGAAAATATTGAAAATTGCAAAATTAGCATTTCTTCAAATGTGAAACATCACTTGCTTGATGCAAAGATTATGCCTCCAGCTTATACTCAAGAATTTTTTTCTTCTTATTAAACTTCTGTTTTATATAAATCTATATAGTTATTTACGCCTGACTAAATTTCTTTTGTTTACAACACGTCATGTTTTTCTTTTGTGAAAGGGTACTTTCTTTTCATAACAATGCAGAAAAACGTGAATTCCTGCATGTTATGCGAGTTTCGGAACGGGGCTCGCAACTGACGATTAGTGACGCCGGCCTTGAAGAGGTCATTGTAATACCAGGGCATCAGTATTCTACGCTCTCTCATCTTTGCCAGACAACACTTGAATATCAAGCTTCGAGGCTTTGTGCGATCGCTCAATATATTTTATTGTTCCTCCTGTCTCACCTGCGCTGCGTGGATACGCCGCTAGTTGCGCACTGCTTTTGTCCAATGACTGAATGACGAACCAGTACTGGCCGGCCAGTTTGGCAGCCTGCCAAAGATCTGTACTGTGTCCTTAATGGAAGTACAGTCAAACTACTGGCGTACTAAAATGCCGAAGTTAATTTCAAATAATTTTTAAATAGTTTATTTGTTTTTGAAATGTATCTACATTACAAAGAAAAAACTGGGGTTTCCATTAGAACCGATTTTTGGTTCCAAAGGAGCTGCTACAAAGGGAACCTCTCTTCCAGGAAAGGAACCCAAAATGATAAATTTTGTCTAAAGGAACTCAAAGTATGAATTCAAACTGTTTTAATAGAGCCCTTCTGTCACTTCTGCCTTATAAAACTTCGAAGATTTTACAAGTGATTTCATGCACATTTTACTTTATAATTTGGATTGAATAATATTGCGCTGGGAAAAATTTTATAAAGAAACTAAAATTATATACAATAGTCATTCTTGAAAGGAAGTTAATGCACATGTAATGTGACGGTTTTTAAGGTTATGTTAAAAACCGGAAGTTTTCAACTGCGCGTGTAACAAAAAGCGCGGGACTATTTAACATTATATAATATACACTTGCAATATTCCGTTAATATTAAATTTGTTGACGAAGTTAGGTA
The DNA here is from genome assembly GCA_932178445.1 of Andricus quercusramuli. NCBI lineage: Eukaryota > Metazoa > Arthropoda > Insecta > Hymenoptera > Cynipidae > Andricus > Andricus quercusramuli. The sequence continues at coordinate 230,273 of CAKNXH010001805.1, forward strand.
TTTGTATATCTTTCAATTTAATTTGTTTTAAAAAAGAATAGAAAACGTTTGTTAATGTTCATATGATTATGCATAGTATTTATTGATTTCAAATAGGCCTGCGCTTTAAGGCACATGTGCAGTTGAAAATTTGGGCACCCGCCAATGGCCATCTATCGGATATCAACGAACTAAAATGGAACCCTCAAAAAGAGTTCCTTTGGAGTCTAAGTTCTATAGGATACCAACTTTTACTTGAGCCGCAACCTCATCGAATCCCCAGTTTTTCTTGTTTACACTTAACTCCCGATATAAGAACGGTTTCGCGCAGGTGCCACTGTAGACTGTCGGGCTCCGAGAGGCAAATTCCAATTCACCGCCCCTTTCAATTTGAATTTTCAAATGAAATTACTTAGAACTCTTCCAATTGAAAATTATAATAATAAATAAATAATGAATCATAATAAATAATAATAATATTAAATAACGTAATTATAATTGTCTTCAGACGGAAATTAGTGAACCACAACAATTCACATATTTTTAAGTAAAAGGTTGACGTCTCGCTTTCGCCGAAGCAAAATCACTCATGATTGATTCACAAACAATTATATCTAGCATGACCTGCTCTATAGCCATAGTAGCTAAAACTGACATTCGTTCATTATGCATGGTGTTACGTAGAGAATTTTTTATTACCTTTAACTTCGAAAACTATCTTCCAGCACTTGCGACGGAAACAGGTAAAGTGAGGAGAATTCGCAAAGCAAACGTAAGTTTTTGGATAAACCGACGTCAGGCAGTTTTCGTGGATGTAACTCAATATCGTAATTGGCGACATTTTCGCGATAATGTGCAGTGGAAGTTATGAGCTGATTTTATTATTGCACTCGTCAAGAATCTGACAGCGTGCTTCTATGCAAACAATAATTGTATTGATGATCTGGTAGAAACAGTTAAAGCGAAACTTTTTACTTGGATCATCTTGTAGCTGACCAGCATGCTCATGATAAAAATTGACCTTTTTTGGTCGCCTATGTATTCGTGCTTCAGCTTGAAAATTTCCTTCAAGCCTAGAATTTCTGCTCTTCCTCAGCATCCGTTATGACTGAAGCACACCCTGAATCAGAGCTACCCCAGATAGCAATATGCGCGCATAGTGCGACGCACATGCGTCGCACGCGTGCGGATTTTGTCGCACGGCGTGCACGCAAGCGATGACGCAGATGCGTCCTCATATGCGTGACAGGTGCGTCGCACGTCGTGCGGATATTATGTCGTGCTGGTATAGTGCGAATACACGTTGCAGGTTCTTGCGGACGGTATATATATGTACAATATTTAAATGTAGATTGTTGAATAAAAGGCAGGTAACAGGATGAACAAAAAAAGTTTTGTGCGAAAACATTTTGAAACAAAAATTTTGTTGCGGGAGGAATGGGAAAAAAACAAAATATTCTTTATCTACCTTGTCTTGAATCTCTTGATAATTTTGAAAACTGCGCGTTCTCTACTATAATCAGGAGAATGTATAGAAGGGAAGTTTTTCCGTATGTTCGATGTATATTTTCTACTTATTTTGATTTTGAAAAGTGCAATCTACGGCGGTGTTTTGTTTGCCGCACCAGAAATTTAGGTTATGTGTCACTATTTAATCAATATTTTCAGGATGTCACGTAACTCTGACTGGATTTTTGTCAATTATGAAATAAAGTGTTGTCTTATTTGCCATACACGTTTGGATAAACATATAGCAATGTTTAAAAATCATTTCTCTCTTTGCGCTTAAAAAAAATACATTGCGAGTCAAAGTGATCCAATCGATACATTACAAAATATAAGTATTAAAATATCAAATGAAATATAAAATAAACTGAACACGAAAACCGTTTGCACTCCGAAATGAATTGTACGTACATATCAATTATGAAATATATCTAAGTGCCCACGAACAAGAAGACTGCAAATTGTCAACATTCAATACTGAATCGATAAACGATCTAGCCTAAACACCGCAACCGAAAGGAACACCATGTTGTATGGATGTTTCTTGCAACGTGATCAGGCGGTGACTTGGAACTGCTTCTATTTAAAACCTGATCCGTAAATATAGAATGAGCAGGGTAAAATAAATTAAAAATAATCTGTTCAAATAACGAAAATAACAAACAAGCATAGTTGTCTAATATCGAACTTGCAAAATTTGTTTCTTTTTAGTAATTTATAAATTGTCGGTCCAATAAAAATACAAATATGTTTCTAAAATTAAAATTTATATTTTACATCTTTTTAATATTAGGAACATGTTTGAAATTCGTAGTAGTTTTACAGTATCAATAATTCATATTATTTTTGTTCAATAATTCACCTATCACGATATGCGACTCATATGCCTCGCACATACGTGCCTGCACGAAGTGCGAGCGATAACGCTGCGTTTCGGCACGCATAGCGTGCCTCGCATGCAGTGCGAGTAACGTGCGTCGCACGCTTGCTATCTGGGTACGTTCTACGAAGTATGACTTCAATTCTTGAAGGGATTTTGGAGCGGAGTTTACATTTATTTGAACACTTTGTAATGTTTTACTAGTCGCGTTAATTTTGAATGAAACATCATGCCAGAAAATTACTACTTAATTTTTATCATATTTTGTATTTGTATTTATCAAAGAAAAGTCCCAGGGCTAAATAGCCCTCTAAGGAACAGTAGGATGTGCACGTACTGATCAGTAGAAAACTTGATTAATCTTATAATTGAATATATGAACTAAATAAAATAAATAGAGTCGACCTCAGAATACGTATCAAGTCAGGTATGAGATTAATTCATGGTAATTAAAGTTGATTGATTAATTGGTCTCTTTTTTGCATAATAAGGTAGAAGTAATGAGGGAAAAGTGTGTGCATAAGAAATAAAAATTTTCAAAAGTTAATAAGAACAAAAGGAAATTTACAGATAAATGTTGGAGAATTAAATATGAGAGTTTAACAGTAAGTAATGCCATGAGTGGAGTTAGAAGTAATGTACAAATATTTAAAAAGAGATTTTTGAAATTATACAGGGAAGGTGCATTTCTAATATTGTATGGTACTTTATTTCATAACCGGGCACCTTTTACTATGAATGACCTTTGAAGCTGACACGTCCTGTGGAAAGCAACCTCAAGGATTTTATGTCTTTTGCGAAGCTTAGATTTGGCTGGAAGGTCTCTTTCTACAAATTGCAAGAGTTTATATACATAGATACTCAGGACATTTGTTCTGAAAATGTGTGTAGATCAAATTACCCATGAAGAATTGTCTTCTCTTGGTAACATTAGACAGACCAGCCTTAAGTCGGTATGCAATTATGTGTTCGTATTCAGGCAAATTGTAGATAAAACGGACACAGGCATTTAACGCACGCTCAAGCTCTAAATTCAAATCGTCGGTCAAATCATCATATACTAAACAACCGTAGTCAAAGTGGGGCAAGATTAGACTCTTATCCAAAAGTATCCGAGTGGACATAGGTAAAGAGTCCTTATTCCTTTGTAGTTGTTGTAGAATTCTGTATGTTTTCCTCGAGATGCTCTGTATCTGTTCCTTCCAGGAGAAGGTACGGTTATGGAAATATCACACATCTTTAACCACTTCCGAAAAAGGGATAGCGAGATTCTCGATACAAAGGGGTGGAAATGATGCCAGAGTTTCAAGCTACAGAGATGAAGTTGGTCCAGCGACAATCGCTTGAGTTTTGCCCGGGTTAAGAGAAAGTCCATTCTTCCAGACCCAGAGGATAAAGCAATCGATATCCTCCTGGATTAGAAAAAGTAACTACTTAGTGAAGAAATTGGTTCCCATCAGTAAATTTTTAAATGATCAGCATACTTATGGTAGCTGCAATGTTGAAGTTCACTTCCAAGGTCAGAGGTGAACAAATTGAAGAGGAGGGGTGCCAGAATGGAGCCCTGAGGGTCCCCACTCTTGACCTCCCACCAGTCAGAAAGCCCACCACTACTGTTAATAATTCTGTGAGACCGATTATTAAAATGGGGTTTAAACTATTTTATGACTGAGTTTGACACGTTAAAAGATTTTAATACATAAACATGAAATTTGTCCCCTCATCACAGAACGAAAGATTATCAAATTTTGCGTCTAATAAACTCAATTTGAAGGCAAATGTCAATGCAATGAAAAGATATTGCAAAAAAAAAATTACTTTCAATTTCTTCAGGAAATGGGAATAACTTTAGAAATAATTAACATTCTCTTGAATTTCAATGGTTCATTTCAAAGGTAAGTGCCCATAATATTTTCCTGAATTTTACAGATATTATTAGAATTTTTCCCCTAGATGCTGTATTACGTTAAAACTTGTAGCAAAAATGTTGCAATATTTCAAAAATTTGTAAATTATATAAATATTTTTCAAACGTCATTATTTATCATGTTTAAATCAATTTTAGTGATATTTATAAAAATTTTATCATCGTCTTGAATTTTTTGAATCATGTGATAAGTAAAATCATTATTGGAAGCACTGCGATATTTTGCACCAAGTTTGGTTTTATTATGAGAAAAAAATGTCATGCTCATATTATAAAAATTGAGGAACTTCAGCAAAATCTCAAAAAATTGGCTTAGTCATTTTCACCTTTCGAAAATAATAACAGAGTATAAAGGTGAAATCATTGTAGTTCCTAAAATTTGCCCATGTGCAGTAACATTTTTCAAATTTTAAGTAAGAAATATTCTTAATTCGCTTAGAAACATACTTTATTTTCATGTTTGTGGACTTATTTAACAGCTTCTGCAACTTCATTACTTACAACCAGAACAATCTCTTGTGTATCACCACTTTCTAAAGATATATAATTAAGGCCATGTTACTGGCTGGGTCACGTGACTAATGTATAACATGGCCTTAATGAACAATTTTGTTTCTCCATCGCGTTCAGCTTTGCTCTGGCCATAATGAGCACCTGAGAGGCGTTTCGCTTTGCGACCAGCCATCTTAAAATATGCAAACGTTTTTCTCTCACTTTGTAAACTTTAGAAAAACTTTCTTCTTAATGAACAAATGCTTAAAATTATGAGCACTTAGACTTCTTAGTCGGCTTTCTCGAACTGTGTAGGGGAGATTGCAGGAAGAGCAATATAATTAATTCATTTAGTCTAGACTTCAAACTTCCCTAGAATCTAATTTCAGAAACTTTGGAATTCTTATTCTTGTCATTAAACATAGGAAACGTTCTTGTTAAGTTGCCGCCCCTTGCCCCTTGCAATACAACGCACTCATCTCGTTTAGATTTTATACTCTCCTAGAATCTTATTTAACAAAACTTTAGAATTCTTATTAATGTCATGAAGTATATGAAAAGTTTTCCTTAAGCGGCCGCCCCTCGTGCTTTGCGCCTGGAGGTGGTCACTGAAGTGGCCCCTGGTTTCGGGCATGGCTTGCATTGGCCTTGATCCTAATTCGAAGGATTCCAAACGTGAACAAGCAGGGCTGCGTGAATCGTTTCTCTTGGATTTTGACGGATGACGTGATCTGATGCAACTAACGCGCGGAGAGTGTGGCTCTCTTGCTGTTTGTCACGATTGACTGAGCAGCGCCTCCCGCACTCCCCGCATCAGCAAATTCCGAGGCCGTCAGTTCGAGGAATATCGTAAACCGGAGGTGAATATAGCTGGAGTTGAGTGTACACGGAAAAAATAAGTTTTATAAAGTTTATGGAACTCATTCGAGAGGAGCGAATATAAACGATAACTGAACAGAGTTTCATATAGTTTCTAAAACATTCCAGATAACCTCTAAAATTATTCAAGTGTAATTATAAAAAAGTTCCTGAGTTTTTCAAGTGAGCTTGAAATCAAAAAGTTCTATAGTTATTGTGGAATAAACCGATAAAAAGTCTTCTAGAGATTCGTAGAAATTAATTTAGAGTTACTGAGTGTTTTTATAAGGCACTCCATTATATGAACTGCGAGATCAAGGTTATAGGGGTGGTTTTGTTATTCAAATAGAGGTTAGTAAGTCGTTTTAAGCACACAGTTATTTTTTTAATTTTGTAACAGATTTGAAGAGCTATCATCTTTCTGGAAACAAATTTAGGAACCGCCCATTGTAAATTCCACTTACGGTTCATAATTTTTGTACTCTCGCCTCATTTTCTGAGTATAAATTTCACTTCTGTTTGTTAAATGAATATTTTATTTTATAAGTGATGAAATGAAGAATTTCTATTCAGATTTTGTAAAATCGCCTATTCATCAAATTTACCAAACCGAAAAGTTACTTATAAGTTGTGATACATAGATTTATTCTCTGACTATAACGGTTAGCCAAGATTTTCACATGACAGTCCAAGCGTTCAATAGCTCAGTTTATAAGAGCCTCCGGCGCGGTGCACAGTGCGGTGAAATAGGAAAACGAGGTTCAAAATGACATTTAGAACGCAATAATTATGCACCAATTTTCGATTTCTTTTTTTTGAAAAATTCAGAACTAACTTTTTCAGAAAATGGTGAAAGTTAGATTGCTAACTCGCAAGGTTAATTGTTTTAAACTAATTGTGTTAACAAATACTCGAGATTAGGGGTTATTCGTCTTCAAAGTATATTTCTGTAGTGAAATCGCTTCCCAGATAACAAACATGCCTGGACCATAAGCTGCCCGATGATCGTCGACCGTGTGCCTGCTATAAAGCATCGCATGGTCGGTAAATGTGCAGGAGACCGAGGTGCGTGCATAACGCCTTGAATATGGCTGACAAGTGGACGGCATGTTAGATGCCCGACTGTCAGGCGAGCGTAATAGTACCGGCCATCGATATAGAAATGGACTTTAGAGAGAGAGAGAAAACATTTGAGGGGTGAAACAGTCTCTTTCTATTCCAGGCAGGGCCGCATTTAGAACAGGGCCCCCACCAATTAGGGGCCCCCACCAATGCGGAAACAATTGAAACTTTTCCATGCACATGCTTCTCCATCGACTCCTACTTCGATGACCTTTTTTTTTTTCATAAGCCAGCCTCTTGTCACTGCTTAAGGGTTGAGGGCCCCCACATTCTAACCGGCCTTGGGGCCCTGATTCCAGGACTGTGTCAAGTGAAACGGATGCCCCTTTCTCTAGGCAAATTCATTGCAGAACACCTGGCCTCCATTCTTTTCTCATCTTTCAATGGAAACCTAACGATAAAATAACATTGAAATGCAATTAAAAATATTTCTATAATATTATTATTATTATTATACCATTAAGCCTTTTCCCTTCCGGGGTAGGCGTGACTTGTTCGGTTGGAAAGTAGTGAAATAGGTATATAGGTATGAGGTTGATCGGTATATGGGTATAGGGTGGATGGGTATGTAGGTGTTATGTATAGATGTTTTAGATTGATCTGGAGTTCTCGTGTTATTTATATAAATTACACGTTCACTCCGCAACACTGCTCCGACCCAGGTTGCTGATCAATCTCTCTAGCGATCACCCCAAGTGAGGAGCCTCACAAAATTATTATGTATGGTTCCCCACCTGGGCCCATTAGTATCCAAGGTCTTTGTTTCAGGCATCATTCACTCTATTGTCACTCTGTTTATAAACTATTTGTCGCCACATATTTCTGTCCTGGCATACTACTCTAGCTTCATTCACGTCCATGCATTTCTTCATGCAGGCTCTTGTATTTATATGGCTTCTTATGTCTCTTCGTATTAGTGTCTCATTCACAGATTCTAACCATTCTTTCGGCGGTCTACCTCTGGGCATTTTGCCATTTACTTTACCTTTATACACTTGCTTGGTCAGTCGTTCATCTTTCATTCTTTCAAGATGTCCGAACCACCTTAGCTGATTTCTTTCCCATATGTCAACTAGTGTCTCCCCTGTACCACATTCTTCGAGGATTGTCTCGTTTCGTACTTTGTCCATCAGTGTTTTCCCGCATATTATGCGCAGAGGTTTCATGCCGATCGCGTTGATTTTACTCCTGTCTTTTTCTTGACAGGTCCATGTCTCGCTACCGTATAGTACAGTTGGTACGAAAATAGAGTTATGTATGGCCATTTTAGCTTTTTTTGATATGTTTTTATTTGTGAGGATGGACCTTGCTCTACCGATAACCTGCTTACCCTTATTTATGCGCCTATCTAATTCCCCATCTATTTTTCCGTCGTTAGTGAATAGACTACCCAGATATACGTACTTGTCAACTTGTTCTAATTTCTCATCATTTAGAACTATGTTGCATATTGTTTTCTCACTTTTTCCCTCAAACACCATGACTTTCGTTTTATTCACGTTAATTTTGAGGTCCATGTTCTTCATGCTTGTATTAAGTTTATTCAACATTCTTTGCAAGTCTTCGACTGATTCTGCCATAACAATCTTGTCATCCGCGAAAGCCAACCCACGTACCTTGACGGTTTCGAGATCTACACCTTTTTCGTCGAAGAGGGCAGTTCTAAGACACTTATCCATGAATATGATAAAAAGCCACGAGGACATAACGCATCCTTGTTTCACGCCTTGCATAATATCGAACCATTCACTCTTTTTCCCATTTACCCTTACACTCGCTTTACTACCTGTATATATTGTTTTTATTGCTTGTAGGAGCCCTGCATTCACTCCATACTCTTTAAGGACTTCCCAAAGTTTACTTCTATTTACCGTGTCGAATGCTTTTTCTAGATCGATAAATGCACAGAAGACTTTCTTTCCTACTCTCATACTTTTTTCTGCGACCTGTCTTAGGCTAAATATCTGATCCGTACATGATCTTCCTGGCATAAATCCACTTTGGACTTCCCATATTTTCTCTTCTGTAATTTGCATTACCTTACGGATAAGTATTTTTGAGTATATTTTACTTACGGTACTTAGTAGGCTGATACCTCTGTAATTACTGCAGTTGCTTTTATCTCCTTTTCTTTTGTATATTGGTACGATAATCGCTTTTCTCCAATCGTCTGGGACTTCTCCCGTTTCGATACATAAATTTATTAATTCGCACAACCTGTGAGGTATGTACTCGCCACCGTATTTAAGCATTTTAGCGCTAATATTGTCTATACCCGCAGCCTTACCGTTTTTCAAGTTCTTAATTATATCTCTGACCTCAGTGACACAGACTTTTTCAATTGGGTTTTCTAATGCATTATCTTCTATGTCGCAGTTTTGTTGTCCGATATTTTCACCTCCCAATAGTTCTTTGAAAGACTCTTTCAAAGCGTCTACTATTCCGTCTATATCATATAGCATTTCGCCTTTGCTGTTTCTCATATAAAAAACAAAAATTTGTGTTACATAGGTACAATATTTTCATATTTCGAGGTTCAGTTTTTGTTGATACATTTTCTATTTTATTGTTGAATAACTTTACTTACGTATGAAAGCATATACTTGAATAAACATCTCTGTAACGCCCACAAACTGCACAGGCTGCCACCATTTTAAATATTTATACACATTGACTTATAATTTAAAAAACTGTGACAGGCAAATTGTAAACAAAACACATAGTGGGGCGTTCGCGATACAAAGCACGGTCCTGTGCTTCGTCAAGCTCCACCCATCGAAAATACTCTCGACCAATTAGCTTTATCGAGAAAGAGACAGTTTCACCCCTCAAATGTTTTCTCTCTCTCTCTCTAAAGCCAATTTCAGTGCATCCCACCGTAGAGGGAAGATAGGTATAGAGGCGACAATGCCCACCAAGCTTAGAAGGTGGGCGCGGGGAACCTTAGGGGTCGGCTTAGTTAGGGAACCAGCGATGCGAGGGGGCTAGTATCGCGAACCAGCCACGCAACCGTTCCCTCTACCCCTCTACGCCTCTACGAACGTAGAGGGAAGATAGGCTTAGCATGGGCTTAGCGTGACAAGTGAAAGAAATTGTTACTTGCCAGTTTTTCACTGTAACCAAGAACTGCAGCTGCTAATAATCTCGTCGATTTTGAATATT
>CAKNXH010001805.1:255198-267397 GCA_932178445.1 Andricus quercusramuli
GCAATTTCAGTACAAGGAGGAACATCAACATGCAAGTTCCTCTTAAGCCCCAAGATCTGGCTGAAATGGATGCCTCCCTTCGTGGAGATATCTCGCAAGAGTCCGACCTCTGGACCATCAATTGCTCAGTTTATGGTGCTGCGAGAGCTTTGGCTGATTCAAATCGAAGACTGAAACCGACGATGGATCAGAAGATCAGAAGACGCTTGCATCAACTGAACAAGAAAATTGGATGGGCAAGACAGAATGCTTCCCGTGTTCAATGTGTGATTGACTACATAACATCTGGTAGACCGTTTACGGAAAGGGTTCGAAAGTTCGCCCAAGAACTAAGGACCTTGAATTACACACTGAACAAGTCAAAGCTGCTGACAATCAAGCAGCATATTGTTGACAAAATAAGGCTGTTATCTGACGCAAGGAGGAGGATACAGGAGAGGGAGCGATGGAACAGGGAGAATCAACAGTTTCTTGGTGACCCATTACGCCTCTTCAGTGATCCCCCTGTTTTTGTGAAAAATCCACCCAAGCCCAAGGAGGTAGAGACTTTTTGGAGAGAGGTGTACAAGATCCCAAAAACACTAGAGTTGAAAGAAGATACTGACAATATCATCCGCTTCAAGGAGTTTTGCGACAGCCTCATGAAATCTGAGGAGGACTGCCCATCAGTCACTGCCGAAGTGGTGAAAAAAGCACTTAGAGGCACGAAGAACTTTTCCGGTGCTGGACCAGATTTATTAAGAACTTTTGGTGGAAGAAGCTTACTTCTATACACCAACATTTGACCCGCATATTCACCTCATATTTAAAGTCGGAGACGCCCATTCCGCAGTGGCTGGTGTTAGGACGCACTATACTGCTACCGAAAAAAGGCAACTTGTTCAGACCAGAGAATTACAGGCCAATAACTTGTTTAAACACACTGTATAAGATCTTTACAGCTGTCCTAAACAACAGGATCGTTTGACGAATTGAGCATGTATGACGAGAGATGTACGAACAATGAGGCTCAAAAAAGGTGTAGCAGGCTGTCGAGAGAACCTGCCAATTGACAGGTGTGTCTGCAAAGACGCTGCCGCCCATCAGCGCGTCCTGTAAATTACCTGGATTGACTACCGGAAAGCTTTCAATTCAACCTCTCATAGACTTATCATCTGTCTGTTGGAAAGCTTGAAGGTACATCCACACATAGCGAGATGCATAGAGAGATTGATGCCTCTTTGGAAAACTAGATTTACCATCTCATCTAGGAATCATCGTCTGACGACGAACAAGGTCACCTTCCAGAGGGGCGTCTTTCAAGGGGATAGTATGAGCCATTCGCTTTTTTGCATCACACTTCTGCCTCTATCTCTCGCGCTACGAAATTCTCCTGGATACCTCTGTGGCGACACTAATCAGCGTGAGCATAAGATCACTCATGTATTTTATATGGATGACCTGAAGATCTATGCCGCTGGTAAAAGCAAACTTCAAACTGCTATAAATATCATCAAGAACTACACAGGAGAGATTGGGATGGACTTTGGTTTGGACAAATGTGCCAAAATTCATTTGAAGAAAGGAAAGATTACTGGCGTTCCCAGGGACCCTGAGCTTGTTGATATAAGTGTTATTAGATATCTTAACACTGGAGAGACGTATACATACCTGGGCGTGCCTCAAAGCCGCACTCAGGACGTAACATCAGTGAAGGAGTCGCTCCGAAGCAGATACAAGCATCTTCTTAGACAGATTTGGTCTTCCAATCTGTCGGCGTTGAACAAGGTATCTGCGACTAACATGCTTGCCGTCCCGGTTCTGCTCTACTCGTTTGGGGTGGTTCAATGGACGAAGAACGAGCTTAAGGCCCTTGATGTCACCACGCGTAAGATCATGTATATGCATAAAAGCTTGCATATCAATTCGTCAGTTCCGCGATTATACATTTCACGCCGTCAAGGCGGACGCGGACTTCTGAATCTCCAATATCTTCATAACCGAATTGTTTTAAGTACAGCTTACATCGTTGCGAATGGTAGAGATCCTCTCCTAAAGATGGTCAGGAACCACGAGATGATTCCTTTACAAAGCCTTCACGTCTAAAAGCCAAAGTGAAGGAAGCAGAGTTTGGACAATTTCACCAAGAGCTACTCGACAAGCATATGCACGCAAACTTTCACAGAAATGTAGAAAAACAGTCCTTATCGAAGGAGCAAACTTTTTTCTTTCTCAAATCATCAGGGCTCAATTCAGGTACAGAGGGATTTATTTTCGCATGCCCGGATGATGTCCTTTTCACCTTAGCATACCGTGACTGCATTTTGTGTGAAGAAGTTCCCAGTGATGGGTGCAGAGCGTGTCATGCACACGCTGAGTACTTAGAACACATACTATCAGGGTGTCCGACCCTCGCAGGAACAACGTATATCTATAGACAAAATGCGGCTCTAACAGTACGTTATTACCATCTTGTACTCTCTTATGGTGTTGGTCGCGACCCTGCCCTGCCAAGCGCTCCAAGGGATATAGAGTCAATTGTATTAAACGAGAAGTGCCAAATTTTCTGGAACTACGATTTTCGGGTAGCAGTCTCCGTTGCGCACTCGAGGACTGATATTGTTCTCCAAGACTTCGAGAAACGAACTATATTCGTGACTGAATTCTCGGCTCTGTCCGAATACACCATCACTGCAAACGAGAAAGAGAAAGAGGAGAGGTATCAAGGCCTTAAAAGAGAGCTGCAACGACTGTTCCCAAAATATTCAGTGCGAGTAATTGTCCTTGTTATAGATGCTTTCGGAGGTGCGAAACTATCACTGGTTCGCAACCTTAAAGCCATACCCGCGTGCCAAAAATATGCCAAGGCACTTGCGAGATGGATGCAGAAAGCTGTCATCCTTGGGTCGCTTCGTGTGCTCAAGACATACGAGGGTTTCGCCGGCCTGACGTTGTGATTTCGTCGTGCCCTGTGACCACCTATCTCACGGTTGTGAGACGTGGCCAAAGGTGTCTTTCACCGCGGTTCTACTGGGGGCTTTAGACATTTTTTAGATGGCAGTTGCTCTCAGTTGGACCCGGCGGTGGTTGTTTACCTCTTTTTTTTTAATGAATATATCCCTGCACAATTCTAGCATATAAAAGGAACTTCTCTTACTTGAAATAAGATTCTTGTGGACTATACGTCCTTTCTATCCATCCTGAAAACTAATTGAACTAATTGTCAACGCGCATCTAATTCAGAAACCTATTTGGTTCCTCTAAGGGGGAACTGCAGTTATTCCCTCAGAGCTGGTGCTCTAGCCGACGCATCGGGGAAAAGACGAGCTTTCTTGTCAGGAGCGGCTATTTAATTGCTCACCCCTCTAGTAGCCAGGTGAGTCCCCACTCTGGTGTTACCTGTGCTACATGAGCGCTCCGCTGCTGGTGGCAATTCGAAGAGGGTTTACCGCATAATATTTATTATATCGGTAAACTCCATCGCTTCCTTATCGATTTGCGATATATTACGTTCCAAATGGATGGAACTCTTTACCACCCATCAATATTTGTTTATTTTATAAACAAATTATATAATCAAATGCACGTTTTGGGCGATTTTAAGAGAAAATAAACCATTTTCTCTTTTTACCTTCCAAAAATTATATTGCCAATAATGTTTTCTGAAAATTTTTTTGCGACTCATCAATATTTGTTTAGTTTATAAGCAAATTATATAAACAAATGTACATTTTCGGCGTTTTTAAGCTGAAAGAAATAATTTTTTCTTGACTTGCTGAAATTAAATTTTCAATGATGTTTTTGGAAAATTTTTGCCACTTATTAATATGTTTTTATTTTATAAACCAATTATATCAACAAATGCACATTTTGAGCGTTTCTAAGCAAAAAGAAATCGTTTTTTTTTTGTCTGACTGAAATTATATTACCAATGATGTTTTCTGAAAAAAATTCGCCATGCATAAAGACTTGCTTATTTTATAAAAAAATTATATAAATAAATTCATATATTAGGCGTTTTAAGCCAGAAGACATTGTTTTCTTTTCTAATCTTGTTCAGGTTATATGTCCAATGATGTTCTATAGAAAAATTTTAAAAAGCTTCGCTAATCGTGCATTTGTTTATAAAATGACCGAATATTGATAAGTGGCAACAAATTTGTCAGAAAAAATTATTGGCGATATAATTTTAGCAAGGTCAGAAGAAGAATCGGTTTATTTTCACTTAAAAACGCCCAAAATGTGCATTTGTTTATATAAATTTCTTTATAAAATGAACAAATAACATTGAATCTTGAATTGCAATGGCCACGTATCATCCTGATAATGGAAGCAAGCGATTTCAGTGCGGAAATATACTCTGAAGAAGAATAACTCTTAATCTTGAGTAGTTGTTAATAAAATTTGTTTATAACAATTAACATTGCAAGTTAGCAATTTTTTATCTTCCTTATATACTTTTGCATTGAATTCGAGTGACAAAAAGTATGTATGAGAAAAAACTTTTCTCGAAGATATAAAACGAAATTCAAAAAATTGACATTTTTTTCGCTATTTACGTTAACATAAAAATTAAATAAACAAAAGAATAAAAAATCTACTCGCACCATTTTCTGAAAAATTTAGTCTTGAATAAAAAAATCTAAAATGCGTGCACAATTGCGTTCTCAATATCATTTTGAACCTTGTTTTCCGATTTCACCCCACTGTGCGGCCAACTCAACAAAATTTCGGCTTGCCAGCATCAGGCTCATTCCATCGCGAACCGAATACAAAAGGCTGTTCTCCTAGGATCACTTCATCTGGTCCGTCAATACTGTTTCTCATAACATTCTACAAAGATTGGCAGCTCTAAAAACGTATCCAGAGATGCAACCTTCATCTCCAACTGTCTCGTCGGCCGCATAAGGTCATTCGCGTCTAGAGACCTGACTCCAAGGAAGCAGAAGGAGCAGAAGTGGATGACGTATACGTTCCACTTGTGTCGGAATTCGGATCATGTCGGGATTCATTGCTTTAAGGAACCATGATCGTGGCTTCCGGGACCTACAATTTCTCATATCAATTAGCATTACTGGTTGTTCCTATACTGCTCTACACGTTCGGTGCAGTAAAATGGAACGTCGATGAGTTGAAGCAACTTTACCGAAGCACACGCAAGATGATGACAATTCATCGAAGTCATCATCCTAGATTTTCCGTACCTCGAATTTACCTCCCCCGAGATGGAGAATTATAGAACGATATTATTATGAAATATCATTGTTCTATACAGCGAGAGTAGGGTGTACAATATTTATAGCCTTATTTATACGATCGTGCTTAATGCTTCATTTTTATATTTTTCTTGTACGTTAGAACACAACAAATATGAACAACGACAAGTCTATAATTTTATACGAGTTTTTAAATTATTAAAATTCTTGTCAAGACAAGATTTCTAAATAATTCAATAAATAATTCTTAGAAAAAACGCAAAAATATTATTGATTTTCATCAGCGAGTTCACAGCAGCATCCTTTTATCATTTCAGCACTTTTCCTCTTCCATAGCCACGTTTATTATTCTGAAATGAAATTAATTATTTATTTGAATTTCAGTGATACTGTTGCATTAGCCAATCATTCGGACTTTTCGATAAGCAACACAAAAAAAAAAAAGAAAATCACCAATTGCATTTTTTATTCAAATTTAAAAATCCTGCCGAAACAGATGCGACTTTTACCGTCAGTGCATTTTCGTGGTACAATCCATTACGGTCAAGCTAACAGTTGCTATGCTTTTCCGCTCTAAATTTTTAGCAGTTGCCTTTTTTTCGAAAAACCAGAGACTTACTCAATGCCCTGCCACCGCGTAATCTCTTCCGGGGTCCAGAAAATTTTTAAAGTTCATTTTGAAAACCTTAATCCCGATTTATTCAATCTTGGTGGTAGAGTTTGAGTGCTTCACAGATTTCGCCATTTTTTTGGACAACGTTCCAACAGCCTTGAAAACATGTGCCAGACTATAACGTGACTAATAACAGTAATAAGTAGTAATAAATGATATGTCAAATAGGTTTTCTATACTCGACATTTCTCTCCTTTATGTTTGTCTGCCGGAAAATTCTATTAGTCAGAGAGCTGGTCATTATTCTCTCAAGTACTTTTATTACTACTAGTTACATTCTCATCATAATGAGGAGGTATTAATTTGAATGCGAAATCTACCTATCGCAGATTTCTTTAAATCTTCACGTTGCGAGACCCCCTGAATCCGAAAAACTGGGTTGATGATTGTGTCTGTCTGTCGTGTCGTTGTTATCGGCGTTGTCGTCTGTATACCGGATAACTTTTGAAAAACTCATTGGATTTTGTTGCGCTTTGGCACACGTTCTTAGAGACCAAAAAGAAAAATCAAGTTCATTAACTAGAATTTTTTGAACAACGGTTCCGGTTTTAACCACAAATAAAGCGCGTAGCACGAGATCCAACAGACGCGCGCCCTAGGCACGCTCAATCTTCTGAGCTCCTTCAATCGGTATATAAAGTTCAGTGCAATTGCTCTATTTTCACCTTGCATAGTGCAATCATGCAATCGGTTTACACCCAATTTTGAAGTTATGTACTTCTCGCATTCTCATCATAATGAGAAGGTATTTTTTATGAGGAAACTGACTGTCGCGGATTTCTAAAAATCTCTACGTTTCGAGACCCCCTGAATCTAAAAAAAAACAACCAGTTTTACGATGATGTCTGTCTAGTAAGCGCCTAATTTGTTTGTTATTCGGATGAAGATTAATGAGGAGGAGGTAACTTTTGAAAGACTAGACGGATTGGATTCTACTTTGGCACACAATTTCAGGAACCAAAAAGAAAGTTCGAGTTCGTTAACCAGCTATTATGGATAAAAATTCAAAACGTTAGAGCATTTTCAAAATGTTTCAAACCATTTTTTTAAGATTTAAAAATGCTATGTACCTTTTTTATAGGATTTATCATAGCCGAGATATGGCGGATTCAAATATGAAAAATTTCACTTTTCACGGATATCAATTTTACTACAAAAATATTTGCCCAGGGAATGAAAGTAGCAAAACTATGTCTATCACAGCTTGTTACATGATCATATAACCCCAGACCCCCGATAAGCTGATTCCCTTAACCCTCGAGCCCTGTAACCTGCGAGCCTATAACCCGAGAACCCCACAACCGGATTCCCCACCCCCCAAGCCCGGTAACCTGCGAGCATATAACCTAAAAGCCACACAAAAATAAACGGGTTTCAATAAAATAACGGGTTTTTGACCCTTTTAGGTTAGAATATCTCGAAAACTGAGGGTGTTGGAATTTCTCTGAGGTCGGATTCGGATTCAGTGCAGCAAAAGCCTTCGGGTATACTAGGTCTGGTCTCTGGTTCCGGACCTTTGTCAAATTTTGTAGGCATGGCAATTTTGTTCTATCCGTGAGGCAACCCAAAATCTTGTCTATCTTTTTCAATCTCTATCTTGTTATTTAATTAAATCCATTTCTATATTTTCTAAAATCTAAGATAGTCCTATTTTCTTGAATCCCAGTCTTTCTATCTAGATGTATCCACATCTTCTTCACCTCTATCCTTTTCTATTCGTTATGCGACCCAAAATCTTGTCTATCTTTTTCAATCCCTATATTTCTATCTAATTCAATCTTTTTCTATCTTTTTTCAAATGTAAGTCAGCCCTATTCTTCTGAACCCCAGTATTTCTATCGACATAAATCCTCCGCTTATCCACCTATATTCTTTTCTATCTTTCAGTCAATACAAAATTTTGTCTATCTTTTTCAATCCCGATATTCCTATCTAATTGTATCTTCTTTATCTTCATAAAGTATGAGTCAGCTCTATCCTTCCAGATCCCAATCTTTCTATCGTCATGAATCCCACGCTTATCCACGTCTATCCTTTTTCATCCGTTGGGCAATCCCAAATTTCTTCTATCTCTTTCAATCCCTATCTTCCTATTTAATTGAATACTTTCATATCTTTTCTGAAATATAAGATAGCCCTATCCTTCTGAATCCTAGCGGTTCCATCCAAACGAATTCTCCGCTTATCCACCTCTATCCGCTACTTAAAGTGCATCCCTGACTTAGTAACGGCAGGTTCCCGGTAGTTGGCTGACCGTAAAAGTCAGACACAAGTGAAATTATTTGCATCGTCCCCAGCTGGACGGTCGGCAGACATATTTGCAGAGTTCAACTAGTAATTCATGTAAGTTAGGAAATTTTGTTGGTAGGAATATAAACCCTTGCTGGTTTAATACTATTTTGCGGGGACTTGAAACTCGAAATATATTATTCATTGATAGATACCGTGACACCTATTTCAGTACTCTTGAGCCCTAAAAGGACAAGTTTTCCCTCTACATAGGGTTTAGAGCTTTCATTCACGTTTTTTTTATCGTGCTGGTCGACATATACACTATGTACACTATGGCAGGAGTACATTTTCCGAAAGAACTAATTGCCCTCTACAATATGGTGTAGATTTCATTGTGCTGGCTCACGACAGGTGAATATTTGAAAAATCGATCGCTAAGAATCCATTTTTATCGCACCTTTGACCGACTGGGCGCTGGCAGGTGGGCCATTCCTTGATCGTCTATGTCTAAGGTTTCATCTCCAGTGATCAGTGGGATCTTGGACTACATGTTGACACGACGGATAGGGCGTGGAAAGAAAAAGGTAGCGCTTGTGGGATGCAAGGTGTGCATTTGAGAAGGGTTGAATATCTCTATCTTTTTCTATCCAGACGTTTCTATTTTTTTTTCTTTTTACTTACAGCACGGCGACCATTCATAATACTCGGGAACTCGAACAATTTATACTTACGAATAAAATAAACAACAAAATTGTTGCATTCAACTCTGTTGGACCAGTTTATTTAGTGTCAAAAAATCCCAAAGTTTCGTAAACGAACTGTTTTCATCTTCAGGGGAATCATTTTGCTAGAATAATCTACAAAAAAAGTTAAAATTAAAAGTTAATTCTGTGTTAGAATCCCATTTAAAATCAGATTAGTAGTTTTACCAGAAAAATGAATAAATTTCCGATTTGAAATTGTACATATAAAATTTCTGTAAAAATAAAAAATTCATTAGAAATTGAATTGTCGTGAGAAAGATAGACCCTAATAGCACGAAACTTTCCGCGGGAACTTTCGGAACGTTCCAGGAACGTTCCCGGAACTTGTCAAATATCCGCCGCTTGGGAACGTTCCAAACATAAATCAACGTTATCGTTATTATTATCAATAAATACTGTGTAAACCGTAAGTGATAGGTTAAAATTGATGTCATTTTATGATACGGATATCATATTATAGTGTAGTATATATGCGGTACTGAAAATTCAAAAATGTCATCCATTTTTACCTATCTCTTACAGTTTACGAGATAATTGTTGTTAAAAATAACAATAATGGAAAGTTCCCCTCAGGTCCCAGTGGAACGTTCGTGGAACGTTCCCAAGGGGCGGACATTTTACACGTTCCGGGAACGTTTTTATGTGGTTTTCAAACGCAATAAAACAGATAAGGTGTTAAACAGTTATTTTAGAAAGTAGAAACTAGCAAAATAAATTGATTCATGTATTCAAACTGTAAAGAAATAAAAAAAAAGAAAGAATTATTGTTAGGAAATTTGTGATACATTTTTATAGAAGAAAATCTAGAATAGAATGGTGAGATTCATTAAGAAGGTTATAGATCAGTGATTTTATCAAGAATCCAGACTAATTCTTAAGTAGTATTTTACTCCTTTTGAATCGTTCATCTCCATATAATTTTGGTAGGATTATTATTATTACACGTTTGTTTTTAGATTATTCTTGTGACATGATTCCCCTGAATATGGAAACAGTGTGTTTCCGAAACTTAAAAATTTTTAAGACCAAATGAATTCGTCCGATAGAGATGAATACAACAATGTTAATGCAAACGACGCACGTAATGAATAAAAAATCAATAAAATTATATTATTTTAATGTTGGAGGCTTCCAAGCTGCCCAACTCCCTAAAGACATTTTTAATGGATACGGTAACTGTTAAAAAGTGAGTGAATAAGTTTAGCAACGACGTAAAGTGTTAAGGATGCTGATTGAAAGTATTCGCAGAAGAAAATCCGTTGCAGTGCGGTCCGTGGCAGCACTTACTCAAGTGCGTTGCGAACTAATATCGGGACAGAAAGTCTTGACACTTGGGAAAAAGTAGCTCTATCTCAGTGACAAAAAATCGCACAGAGTTTGCATTTAGCCAAGCTGATTCGGAATCTTTCTGCCTCTTCAACGACGTTTCTCGTATCTTGATAAAAAAAATTTTTGTTGTCGTAAGAACAACAAAACCGGAGAAAAACACGGTTGAAAATACCTAAATTTTGAAGGTGAACTTTCAGCTGCTCCTAAAGTCGTAAAAATGTCCGTAAACAATGGAAAAAATTCATGTGGATTCCTTATCTATTTGCGAATGGAGCCCAACTTTGAAAATCAAAAAATATTAAAAATTGTAGTCACCAGGATTGTTAATGCAAGAAAAAATTATCTCCGGATTGAATGAAGATATCGACACGAATCAAGATTTAAAAGAAAGAGCTCAGTACACTGATAAACCGCGGACAAATAAAAACTCGATAAA
This sequence comes from Andricus quercusramuli, assembly GCA_932178445.1. Taxonomy (NCBI): domain Eukaryota; kingdom Metazoa; phylum Arthropoda; class Insecta; order Hymenoptera; family Cynipidae; genus Andricus; species Andricus quercusramuli. The sequence goes on from CAKNXH010001805.1 coordinate 265,828, forward strand.
ATTGTATATTTTCCTGTATATTGAGTTCGCATAATTTGGACCTTAATGAGCTATGCTAAAGTCTCGCGAGGAAATAGTAGTATAAGAAAAAGGGTGACGGGTGACCATTGCTAAGCTGCCCCCAACCGCGAAGACTTGAAAAAAGGGGTCTGCTTCTGTGCGGTTCCCTGCAGAGTATAGGTCAGACTTATGATTTGGTCCATGACCAGACCTGGCCATGTGGTTGTAATTTCCTTTTCGTCAGCAACTTTTCAGATGTCAGACTACCATATATTACGAGAATCATACACAATGCAATTGTATTCTACGTCCACGGTGATGATTAACTTATAATTACATTTTTGTAACTCGTGTTAAATAAGGCGCCTTTTTTTAAATTATGCCCCCAGCTGTTGAAAATGAACATGAGGGTTGAAATGGGAGAATCTAGGTTTTCTAAAAAAAGGAAAAAAAGAATTACTTTTTATTAACTTTTTGTAAGTTTAGTCACCTCATTGGGAATGTTCAAGGGATAATTTCCACCCAATAACTTTTGATTTGATTCCAGTTACGCCAAATTCATGCTAACGACAATATTTTTCAATTTCACTCGAATGATTATTTAAATTCGATAAGTCACAAGATTCGAAGTTTCAAAAACTAATTTCCAATTGTTTAAACAATTTTACCGGTTTACATTTTTTTCGGGTGTAGATGATCTAAAATTTATTCTTTTTCGTGATAAATTATACACTTGATGAATTTCAGGGATGATATTTTTTGCCTAGTATATTTTGTAATTGGTTCAACAATTTTTATGTGTATAGACAATTTTTCTCCTGTAAATCGTACAAAGTTTCCTTCTGGAGTTAATGACACAATAAACTAATGTAAGAAGTAATATTTTTTGTTTAGGATATTTGGCTATTGTTTCAATAATTTTCATTTGTTGAAAAAGTGTTTCCATCATTCGCGGAAAATGCTTTTTTTCTAAAACTAATGTCGAAGGTAATGAATGTTAAGAGTGATATTCTTTGTGAAGGACAATGCGCAATTATTCCAACAATGATATTACTTGTCATCCACTTTTCCTATTAAAAGGCGCAAGAGAATAATTAATAATTGGTTGAATAGTTGAAAAACTGACTTCCACAATAAACATCGCTCCTAATGTTCACTAACTGCATCATTGATTAAAAAAAGTAGTAATTTTTATGATATACAGAGGAAAACATAGTTTTAATAGTTGAAAATTGCTGTAATAATTTTATAGTGACTTTCACGCAAAATATAACTCTCAGAATTTATTAACTGCGTTATTGCTTCCAGAAGGTAGTGACATTTTTAGATTTGAAGAGCAGGAAAGTAAAAACAAAAGAAAATTATTAAAATTATTGCCAAATAGTGGTAAAAAATCCACTGCTCACTACATTTATTAATTGTGTAATTAATTTCAGAAAATAATAACTTTTCACGATTTGGGGGCGGAACAATCTTCAAACAAATGAATATTGTTTAAATAGTTTACAAATATCTTCAAAAACAAATATTACTCTTGAACTATATCAACTTTATCATGTATCCCAAAAAA
>CAKNXH010001805.1:267407-302151 GCA_932178445.1 Andricus quercusramuli
AAGGCGAAAAAAATTGTTTAAACAAATTATACTTTTTAAGTAACGATGAATTACGTATGAAATACTTTGAGATTTGTCACTTATCGAATTAAAATAATTCATATTGAAAAAGTTCCAAAAAATACCGTTCCTAGCATGAATTTTGCATAAATTTGATATTTCGTATTGTTTGGGGCATTTTCCGGGCCCAACGCAAGGGGTTAGGGGAGGGGGGAGGTCAACATGAAAATTCATTGGATGAGAATTATTTCATGAAGCCTCCTTCAGAGGTGACCAAACTTTAATTTACGAAAAATTAATCAAAAGTACTTTCTTTTGTCATTTTTTCGAAAACCGAACTTTTCATATTTTAAATTCCAGGCTAACTTCAAAAGTTATGGTGGATAGGGGTGGATGTTGCCAGATTAAAAAAAATTAGGATTTTCTTTTTCCGGAAAACGAAAAAATTGGGCGGCTTGGATCATGAAAAATCGAAAGTCGAATTTTCATAGATACAAATTTGTACCACCATAGTATGCAATATACCTGACCAAAATTTATGACCTAGATAAGACCTCATTATGCTTAAAGCCCTCTCTATATCGGGACTCATCTTCCGCTAGATCGGTCGCTGGTCTAGGTGAGATTTATGTTTTTACAATTCCAGCCTATATTGAATTGTAGGGGAATTTGGAATCGTTTGTTGCAATTATGCTATGTAATTCATCATGATTTTTATGATTTGAAATATTACTTCTGTGATCGTAGAAACTTTTCAATTCCTTCCGAACTTTTCGAGATTTATGACATTTTTTCCTATTGGTTCATTCCCCCTGTTTTGCCTTAGAGAACGAATTTTGGGACTTCAGTTTCCAAGGAAAGTCAGTTTTTCGTTAAAAGTGTTCCGGAATTGGTCGATCTCTCTCTCAAGTCAAAATGTCGAAAGTAATTTCAGTGAACGGTGCAGAATATAGTGTTCAAGATGCCGGTGGATGTGGAGATTATTTATTTAGCGTGATTGCTCTTATAAAAAATATTAGAAGTAATTATGCTGTTCGGCAAAAAATTGTTAATCATGTCTACAATAACTGGGCTGATTATTGCCTGGAAGCTAAACACAATTTGGCCTGTGCGACCCGCGATCAGTACAAAAATCTAATGGCACAAGAAGGAGTTTTTGGGTCTTTTCTCGAATATCAAGCTGCCACCAAAGTCTACAACATTAATTTGACGGTAATTCGTCAGTTGGACGAAACTGAAAATTATTTCGTTTACGAATTTCAAGTAAATGAGAATTACCCTACATATTTTATTTTATTTACTGGCCATAATAGGGCACAAAATTCGGATGGGCATTTTCAAGTATTAGTTCCTCTTTCCAATAAAGAAATAAAAAGGGGACGTTCATTATCAGACTCTGACTATAACAGTGATGTGTCAAAAACGTCCGATGGCAGTGATAATTCAAGAATGTGTGATGACCGTGAAAACGTAAGTGACAAGAAATGTGTTAGTGAGGAATGTGTTTGTGCAGGAAAGCGGAAGACTGTAACATCAGTGCAGGAGAATGATTGTTTGAAAAAGAACAATACATCGGCTTACGGAATTGAAGCAAAAACTATGATTCTTCGAGCAAGACACTACTTTCAATCGGAGAAAGATGCAGGCAGAAGTAACGACGTCAACAAAGTTATTGAGAGAACAGCCCAATGCTTGCAGATATCTACCAGTACTGTTCATCGTATTTGTAACGAGGTGAAAAAACACAATGGCAACTTTGTGGAACCCCATCAAAAAAGTGGCAGACCGGCGATTGAGTGTGACGAATTTTTAAAAGGCGTAATTCTAAGACGAATGTATGATTTTTATGCGGAAAAAAGATACCCTACAGCTGAAGATTTGCACACAAAATTGAAAGAAGACATTCCCGATTTACCGATGTTTAGTATAAGCACGTTGAAAAATTGGTTACATGCATTGAACTTCTCTTACGAAAAGTACAAAAATAAGCCTGTCTACATGGAGAGTTATGAAATAGCAGGGAAAAGAACGACATTCCTGAGAGAAATTCAATATTGCAGAGAAAGTGGATATCAAATATTTTATACGGATGAAACATGGTGCGGGAAGAATCATACTAAGCAATTCGGGTGGGTAGAACACATTCTGCAGAAGGAACACTCTAATTACGATTATTACCGTCACAGAGTTCAAGAAATTGGAAATTGTCGAGGAGGTTTCATTGAACCTTCTGGAGCAGGAACCAGACTAATAATTTGTCACATTGGTAGTGAGAAGGGTTTTCTACCTGGAGCAATGGACTGATTCATTGGAAAAACAGGTAGTCACGATTGCCATCATGAAATGAATGCCAAACATTACACAGATTGGTTCCGAAAAGTCGTGCAATGTCTTCCGCAAAAATCTGCAATCGTCATAGATCAAGCGCGATACCACACCATGATTGATCCAGAATTTCGAAATCCGACGACGGCGTGAAGAAAGGCTGAATTGATTGAGTGGGCAGTAAAGCTTCAAGTTCCCTTGCCCTTCGGTGTTGAGACCTATAGTCTGGGATCCGAAGAGGAGAGTGAGCATCCATTTTAGGTCCGTAAGATTTGATGATTGATTCTTGTGCAGAATGTTCTCCTGATTACGAATATATCGGGTGCACATAGCAAATTCCCGGTCGTTTTGTTGTTATTTGACATTTTCTATGTTTAAATAAAAAATGCCATGTGTCGGAAAGTTATGAAAGTTTTGAAATTTTTTTTTCATAATCATTTGAAGAAGTGTGATATGCACACCTATCATTAATGGTGTATGTTGATATAACTGATAGTTTTCGAGATAAACAATAAAATAACGTTTTAATGAAAAACCATTTCTACAGTGTATTTTTCGTTATTTCGAAAAAAAATTTTTACATCATATAGTACTCGCCGAGACGAAGAAATTTTTTCAATTGGACTATTAATTTAATTTCTACAAAATTCAAAATAAATGGGATGTTTGCCAGTGTGCGCCTGTGTGTGAGGGGTCGGCCGAGGTTTCAAACCTGCAGCTTCCCAGCCCCCGCTGTCCCGATTCGATGCAGTTTATACTAACACTCGCACACGCAGACGTGAAAACTCTGTATTTATTTCGAATTTTGTAGAAATTAAATTAACAGTCCAATTAAAAAAATTTCAAACGAAATTCTCTTCGTCTTGGCGAGTACTATATGCTGTAAAAAAATTTTTTTCGGAAAGACGAAAAATACACTGTAGAAATGGTTTTTCATTAAAACGCTATTTTATTGTTTATCTCGAAAACTATCAATTATATCAACATACACCATTAATGAAATTTGTGCATATCACACTTCTTCAAATGATTATGAAAAAAAAAAAATTCAAAACTTTCGTAACTTTCCGACATATGGCATTTTTTATTTAAACATAGAAAATGTCAAATAACAACAAAACGACCGGGAATTTGCTATGTGCACCCGACATATTCGTAATCAGGAGAACATTCTGCACACGAATCAATCATCAAATCTTACGGACCTAAAATGGATGCTCAAGTGCCCTTGGATCCCAGACTACTATGAACGGCTGACGGTTCCAGCGCTCTACAACTTATGTCAACCCTATAAATACCCAAAAACCTATCACCTGGATAAAATATGTAAAGAAGAAGGACGTACTGATGTCAAGTTACTTTGGTTTCCTGTAGCTCACTGCGAGCTTAATGCAATTGAACTCATATGGACATACGTAAAAAATTTCGTGGCTAAATATAGTAATACTTTTAAACTGGAGGACGTTAGGCAATTGTGTATAACGGCGATGGAAGAAGATCGATACAGAGCATCTGAAGGAACCTTAAATGACCACTTGCAAAGGTGGTATCAGCAACAAGATCCCTTGATTATCCACGTGGGACAAGACGACGATGACAGAGATAGTGAAAATGATAAAGAACCTAATGAAAATTATGATAGTGAATAGACCATCATAAACATTGTGGATTAATCGCTTCTGCCGGATTCACACTATTCTGGTAAAAATATTGTAAAATATACGTTTTATCTTAGGGGCAGAACATTTAACGTCTTGCAAATATGTGTAATTTTCTGTTTTGTACCCTGCTGGAAAAATTGTTTTAAATAAGTACAAAAAACTAAAACCATTTCCACAGAAATTTACAAATAAGTACAATAAATTACAACATTATTTCATTATATATTGTTGTATTTTATTGCAGTTTGAGTTCGAATATTCCAATGAGATAATATTGAAGTAAGATGTACATATAATCGTTTATAGAAAAAACTTCTAAGTTTAAACTCTTGACAAATGGTAGAATATTAAAACGCAATTTAATGAATAATCATTATCAAAAAAACAAAAAAACCTTACGTTTCAAATTTTTTCAAATGAAGCAATCGATTGGACACCATATATTATATCATTTGAAAATATGTCTTTGCAATTTTCTCCACATTTGCCATTCCAGGTAAGAAAGTAAGAAGTTTTTGACTGCAAAAAGTGAAAATTGAACAATTGAAAAGAATCTATCACTTTAAGGAATTTTAAGCTAATGAATATTAATTTACACATCAGAGTTTCTTTTGAAATCTTTTTGAATATTATTTTGAAAATTTAGAAAAAAATGTCTACTTTTCCAGAAATCTCAGTAAGAAATTTATTGACAATTTTTGTAAGAAATTTCATAAAACTTTTTTCTACTTTTGAAACCATTTAAAATTGTGAAAAACCCTCATTCATTTTGTGTTTAAAATTTTCAAAAATTTCCTTTTTGTTTCAAATATACTTACTCGAATTTTTTCAAAATTAATGATTGTTCAATTCTTACGTATTAAAAAAATTTGTTGTTTTTTATCTTTTCAAATTTTCTTTGAAAATTGATTTTTCAAAATAAAAAATATTTTTAAATTTTCCCAGCAGCCTCAAGAAAAATTCTTTTATATCCTTAAAACCTTTCAATACCTGAAAAAAGCTTCAAAATTTTATTTTGAAATCTTCCAAAATGTACATATACTTTCACATTTTTCAAAACCTTTTCATGTTTTTAATTAGCCTTGGTTTGTCTCAAAACTTGTGAATATCTCTCAAACTGAGAGAAATTTTTTTCAAATCGATAATTATTCAATTCTTAAATTGCCTCAAAATTCAATAATTTCATTGACATGTTGAAAATTTGTTAATTAGAACAATGAAAAATGTAACGTTCAAAGTTTAAATTTAGCACTGTGAAATATTAAGGCAGGGTTCTACTTTGTCCGGGCGAAAAAAATGCGATTTTTTTGTCATTTTTTTTTAAACATGGAGAAAGATATTGATGTAGGGTTTGTTGTGCCTAATAAATATACTCTTGAATTACAATAAAAATTTTTCTTCACTTTATTTTATGCGCTCCACATATATTTAAATGGCACTTGCCTCAAAATCACATTTTTACCGCTTGCTGAAAAAATCCCCGAAACTTCCGAATCGATTGGTCTGAAATTCATACCACATATCCTATACATATACATCAACCGGTGGTAGCAGATTTTTTTATTTACATGCAAAGTAAACAAAATTGCGGCAATTTCAAGACAAAAATAAAAAATCTCATTTTTTTGCTTTTGTTTGCAAAAAAATAATAGCAAAAATGATGTTTTTTATAAAAATCTGCTACCACCGGTTGATGTATATGTATAGAATATGTGGTATAAATTTCAGACCAATCGATTCGGTAATTTCGGAGATTTTTTCAGCAAGCGGTGAAAACGTGGTTTTGAGGCAAGTGCGATTTGAATATATATAGAGCGCATAAAATAAACTAAAGAAAATTTTGTAATGTAATTTAAGAGTATATTTATTAGGCACAACAAACCCTGCATCAATATCTTTCTTCATGTTTTAGAAAAAAATTACAAAAAATCACATTTTTTTCGCGCGGAGAAAGTAGAACCCTGCCTTAACGATTTAAGGCGTTGTAATTCAAATAATTCGGTTTAAATTTGTTCAGTTTTTATTATTTTATTTGTAATTGCTCATTTTGAATAAGAAAGAAAATATTTCTAAATATTCGCGAGAATATCTTCTTCTCAAAAAGAAGTTTTTAAATAGAATTGTTAAAAAATGGAAGATGACAGTAACGGTAGCAGTCAAGAGACGTTTAAGACGCCGACTAGGGTGGGGATGGCAGAGAGGAGGGATTCAGGTACGGGCCATAAAGGCGGGAGGCCCTCTAACCTACAACGCCTGAACAGGCTAGGGAAGCGCGGATTCGAATCGGAGTTTAGACGAATGGCGAAAAAAAGGAAACGTGACCAGTAGTGAGGGGGAAGACAAAAGAAAAAGAGAGGAAGAGGACGATGAGTTAGAAAGGGATAAGGAAAGCAATAAAGGCAGGAATAAACTCACTAAACGGAAAACACCAGATAGAGATAGGGGGGACGGAGGGATGTTTGAAAAATTAGAGGCTCTCATAAAAGGGTTTAGAGAGGAAACAAGGAAAAGTTTGGAAGATATGAATCGGCAGGGAAATGTTGTAAGGGGGGAAGTAAGGAAAGTAAGAGAGAAGTGGGAGGAGTGGGATAAACTCTGGAAAGAGGAGAAGGATAAGGTATGGCGTAAGCTAGAGAGCATAGAGAATAGACAGAAGGAGGATGACGAAAGGAGAAATATTGAGATAAAACAGCTGGAAGAACGGGTGAACAACTTAGAATTGAGGAATGAGCACATGGGGAAAGAAACAGAGGGTGCGGAAATAGACATAGGGAGTGATAAGAACGTGCAAAATGAGAATGAAAGATTGAAGAAGAGACTGAGTGACATTGAAAGGAGATTGGTAGGGGAAGAAAGGGCGAAGAGGAAAAATAATATAATTATTAAGGGATTGACAATGGAGAGTGAAACAGGGGAGGCGGAAATCATAAATATTCTGAGAGATATTGGAGTGCAGGTAAGGGTAGAAGGAGTTAAGAGAATAGGAGGGACGAAGGAAGGAAAGGAAGGAATGTTTGTAGTAAAAGTAGGGAGTGAGGAGGAGAAAAAGAAAATTATGGAGAACAAAAAATTATTGAAAGGAAGAAGGGAGAGAATTGAAGAGGATTTGACCTGGAGGGAGAAGAAAAGGAGATGGCAAATAGAACAGAAAGCACGGATAGAGAGGAAAAAGGGATGCATGGTATGGATAGGGCGAGACAGACTATGGATAAATGGGGAGGAGTGGGTCTGGGACGAGGAAGTAGAAGAAATAAGGAAAAAGGGAAAAAGAGTTGAGAAAGGTAGAAGAAAGAAAGATACAAAAGAGGCTAGAGAGCAAACAGAGGGGTTTCCGAAAAGCAAGGCGGAAGAAAAGTAAGGAGGATAGGGGAGGGAAGGGAGGAAGAAAAAGTGAAAATAGCTTTCTGGAATGTGTCAGGCTTGAAGAACAAGAATGAAGGTTTCTGGCAGGAGTCAGAAAAGTGTGATGTAATTATGATGAGTGAAACCTGGGCGGATAAGAAGGATTGGAAGGGGATGAAAAGGTTGTTACCTAAAGGGTATGTGTGGACAATACAAGAGGCAAGGAAGGAACACGTTAAAGGTAGAGGAATGGGCGGCATGGTCTCAGGGGTGAGGAAAGAACTGGCAGTAAAAGGTAAAACAGAGCAGGACAGGGAAGAAAAGGAGGGAACAATGGTAAGAAGGATTATAATAGGGAAAGTCAAAATAGCGGTGGTTTGTGTATATAGAAGAAGAGGGGAAGAGGAAGGTTGGAGAGTAATAAGGAGGTGGATGGAGGAAAAGAAGGAAGAATTGGTTTTGATAGGAGGTGACTTAAATGCCTGGACTGGCGAGCAAGGGGGAGGGACTTGGGATTAAGAAAAGGAGGCATATATAAGGAGCTCCAAACATAGGGAGATAGACCGGGAGGGGAGGAGGTTACTAGACATAATAGGAGAAACCGGATGGTTTATATGTAATGGCAACATGAAAGGAGATGAGAAAGGAGAGATTACATTTATAGGTAAGGGAGAAACAATAATAGACTACATCCTGGCGGAAGAAATAATGAGTAATATGATATGCAGTATGAATGTAGGGAATGAGATAGGGTCAGGACACTCCCCAGTAATAGCTACACTGAAAGGTGGCGTCCATAAGCATGGCAGAGGGAGAAAGGAAAGAGGGGGGGGGGGGGGAAGGAACACGAAAATGGGAGTCTGGGGGGTAGATAAATTAGAAGTGTTTGAACAGAAGATGGAAAAGGAGAATGTTAAATATGAAGAGGAGGAGAGAGTAGACTCGTTAATTGAAAGGTTGAAAGGGTCGATTGAGAAGGTGAAGGATGAGATAGGTACAAGAGAAGGAAGAGAAGAGGGAAAGAGAGGCTGGTGGGACGAGGAATGCAGGGAGAGTAAGGAGAGAATGAAAGAGTCTGTAAGAAAATGGAGGAAAGGAGAAATAGAGAAGGCGGAGTACAACAGGAGAAAAAGAGAACATGAGAAGATGCTGGGAGGGAAAAAGCAAAGGGGAAAAGAGAAATACAAGGAAGAAGTAGAAAAAGCAATCAAAGAAGGTAGGGTCTGGGACGTGATAAACAGGGAAAGAGGAGGAAGGAAGGGCGTGAATGAAGAAATAGAAATGGATGAATGGACGGATTATTTTAAGGGTCTGCTTGGGGGAGAACAAAAAAGGATCAAAGGGGAAAATAGAAAGACAGTCCAGGGAGAAATGGAGGAAGAGAACGAAATAACAAGAGAAGAAGTGAATGAGGCGATAGGTAGACTGAAAAGAAACAAGGCCACAGGAGAGGATGGTATGGAGAACGAAGCTATAAAGTATGGAGGAGAAGGGATGAGGGAAGTGATGTGGAGGATATGCAACAAGGTCTGGAAAGGAGAAGGGTGGCCGGAGGAGTGGATGACAGGGCTGGTAGTACCGCTTGTTAAGAAAGGGGAGGGTAAGAAGGTAGAAGAGTACAGAGGGATCACTCTCATGCAAGTGGGCTATAAAATATACACAGAAATTCTAAGAAAAAGGTTAGAGAATCAGATAGAAGAGAAGCAAAGTATCCCACACAACCAGACGGGATTTAGAAAAGGGATGGGGACAATAGACAACATTTACGTACTCAACTACTTGGTTAACAGAAACTTAGGGAGAAAAAGAGGGAAATTAGTCGCTTTGTTTGTAGATTTCAAAGCAGCTTTTGACTCAGTGAATAGAAAAGTGCTATGGCAGGCAATGAAAGAGAGGGGAATAGAAGATGGGTTGGTGGAGAGGATAAAGGAAATTTTTACTGAAACCAGGATTAGGGTGAAGATACGCGGGGAAAAAGGGGAGGTTTTCTGGACAGGAATAGGTCTAAGGTAAGGGTGCCCGTTAAGTCCACTACTTTTTAATTTGCTGCTGGCAGACCTGGAGGAGAAGCTAAAGGAGAAAGGGAAAGGGGGGACGATCCTGGGTAATAGCAAACTATACTCACTAGCATACGCGGACGACGTAGTTCTAATAGCAGACGATGAGAAGGGAATGAACCTAATGATAAGAATTTTCGAAGAGTATGTGGGAACAAAAGAACTGACGGTGAACGTAGGGAAGACCAAGGTGATGTGCTTCAGAAATAGAAAGACCAAAATAGGTTACGTTTGGAAGATGAACGGACAAACAGTGGAAATTGTGGAGGAGTTCTGTTACTTAGGTTTCTGGTTTGAGTCAGGAGGGGGAAACGATATGCAGGTGAGGAAAAGAATCGAAGGTGCGAGTGAAGTAATGGGCCAAGTATGGGGTATAGGAAAGAGAAGGTTCAAGGACGATTGGAGAATGATGGTTTGGTTGTTTGATGCGTTGGTTTGGGCGGTGTTGTGTTATGGAGTGGAGGTTTGGGGATGGAAGGAACATAGGAAAGTGGAAATCATACATGAGAGATTTCTGAGATGGGTAATGGGGGTTAGTTGGAGTTGTCCAGGATACATGATAAGGGCAGAACTAGGAAGGGAAAAAGTGGTAACTAGACAAATTAAGAGAGCCTGGAGGTTTGAGGAGAAGCTGAAAAGGGGAGAGGGGAGCAGAATAGCACAAGTATGCTTGGACGAAGTTCGGAACAAGGAGACGAGAGGCAATTTGGGAAATTAAAAATGGGAGGAAGAAAGGAAAAAAATGAGGAGTGTCTGTGATATACAGGAAGGGGTTCTGGATTGGCAGAACATTGAATTAGAGCTATTATTAAGACAAGGAGAAGAGAGATGGAGAATGATCATGGATTCTAGGTACAATAGATGGTATATGATGGTCAAAGAGTTGATGGAACCAGAATATTTGCAAAAGATGAAAAAGGAAGATAAATGGAATAGGGTGATACGATTTAGAATGGGAGAAGGAGTGAGAGCTTGTAGATATTGGATGGGTGAAGAGGACAATCGGTGCAGAGTATGTGGGTACAAAGCGGAGTCATGGGCACATGTGTTAGAGAGGTGTACAGCAGAGGAAGATGGACAGTTGAGTGTGGATGAATGTGTGAGATGGATCTTGGATGGTAATGGGCAGGGAGTGATGTGGATGAAAAAACTGGAAGAAATAAGAGAAAGCAAGGGATCAGGGCAGAGCCACACGGATAATCCTGTTTAAAGGAAACTAACGAGTAAAAATTTTGAATTTTCAAATCGGTCTAAATGAATTTGATGGTAAGAGAAAACGGAAGCCTGGGAAGATCGCTCATTGTCTGTAGTTTAAGAAGAGTAGTAATAAGATTATTGTTATTGTATAAGGCGATGAATTAGAAAATAAGTAGCGGTTAAGTTAGAATAAGGATGAAATGTAAACATATGTACAGGGAGCGGAGGCCCTCAAACCCGTAAAAGGGAGAGTTCAAATATACATAAATACAGTAGAATATAAAATTACATTCAATAGAAATGAATATGTAGATATTAACGTAAAGTTGTACAAATTTTTTAATTTTGGAAGCTTATATTCAATTCTTAATTTGTTACTTTTCTGTGAGAAAATACAAGAAAAAATTAGGTATTTGTTTGAACCTATACTTCTTTGTTAAATTTTGAATTTCTTCCATAAAAAAGTATACGTTTTAACAAAAAAATACTGCTGTAGAAATGTTGTGCTTTCATCTATGAAGTTGTCCACCAATTAATTTTACTCAACAGTACAATTAAATTTTATACACATTATCGTAATAATCTGGAAAATATCACTAAATAAAAGAAAGTGTCAACATACATTTTTCTACAACAGTCGTAGCGAAACAATTTTGTCAATTTTTATATGTTTCAGAATTGTCCAGTCAATTTCGAAATCGAGTACAGTATACAGATTTATGAATTAGATACTAAAATAGAAAATGAGAAATGTAAAAGTGTGTGATAATTTATGTGTAATGTTTTAATATCTGTCCGAAAAATATAGATACCACGATTTTTGTACTGATTGTACTCAAAATCTTAGCAGATGAAAATACTGAAAATATGGAAAAACTGCATGTTACAGAGGAATGTTTCAACTTTGAATGGCTATTTCTTTCTGAATGGCACAATGGCAAATGTTATAGTCGAAAATAATTATTTTTTATGAAGTAAATAACGCAATAATAGTCACGTTTCATCTTCGAAACTGAAGAACATGCGAAGATAATACTCGACGCAAATTGCACATTTTTGACTTCTTAAAAGTGATGTAGGAAAATTCAAGGAGCAACAAGTTGCGCTTAAACGTTTTCAAAATTAATTGTTATTAATATTCCTTTATGAAATCAACCGACCTCACAGCAGGAGTCTGTGCTGCTGGTACTGCTACAATTACGACTATCTGTCACACTTGCTTCCATTGTGAGTGCTGGTCAGTCGATAATCAGAAAGCCTTTATATTTTGCGAAAAAAAAAATAATTTTATGAACATGTAATTACAAATTTTTGCTTATTGACACTCCATAAAACATTTTCAGAAGCAAAAAATCTGCATTTTGCTTCGAGAATTACCTCCTTGCGACGTTAAGTTTCGAAGATGACACCTAAATACTCATTTGTTATTAACTTGATGACAAATTGTTATTTCTAACTTTGAATTTTACCATCACAAAAACGATCAAAGAAATTCGTCTATGTCTTGCAGATTTTTTCTAATTTATTTTTTTATACTAACAGCCATAAAAAGTTCAGCATTCTTAAATGACGGCAAGATAATTATACTTTTTAACCTTTCACTCATCAGAAAATAATTTTAAAAATCTGTATCTGAATAGGCAAAACCTTCATCTGCAACATGTTGTTCATCCTATAGCTGCAGAAGTATTTTCTGCTAAGATTTTCACTATAGTCTGTACACAAATTCAGGTAACTATACTTTTTTGGACAGATAGTATATGTAGAAGTACCGAACCAGGAAAGTAACAATTGTAAAAACTCCGAAGATTATCAATTATGCCATTTTTCTAATCGGAAAAAACAAAAACCCGTTTATTATTGATGTATAAGTTAACTCATTGTTGAACAAATTCTACATATTATTATTAGTGTTATTTTTATAATTTTATTTGAAACAGTCATTTGTTATTGCATTTTATACGAGTCAAGAAGAATCAAGGAAATAATCTTTATAGATTCTCGATAATATAAAGTAATAGTACTTTCAAAATCACAAATGTGTTATAATTTACTCTTAAGGTTTAAAATTGAATTGCATATACATATCAAGAACAAGGAATGTTCAAATTGTAGAAACTCACAAAGGAATAAATCAATTCTGTTCTACTCTAATACTCTTTTCAGTAATACTATTTACAAAAATGTAATTATAAGTTAATCATTACTGTAGACGTAGAATACATCTGAAAAGTTGCTGACGAACAGGAAATTACAACCACATGGCCAGGTCGGGTCATGGACCAAATCATAAGTCTGACCTATACTCTGCAGGGAACCGCACAGAAGCAGACCCCTTTTTTTCAAGTCTTCGCGGTTGGGAGCAGCTTAGCAATGGTCACCCGTCACCCTTTTTCTTATACTACTATTCCCTCGCGAGACTTGAGCATAGCTCATTAAGGTCCAAATTATGTGAACTCAATTTACAGGAAAATATACAATTTTATCGAGTTTTTATTTCTCCGCGGTTTATCAGTGTACTGAGCTCTTTCTTTTAAATCTTGATTCGTGTCGATATCTCCATTCAATCCGGAGATAATTTTTTCTTGCATTAACAATCCTGGTGACCACAATTTTTAATATTTTTTGATTTTCAAAGTTGGGCTCCATTCGCAAATAGATAAGGAATCCACATGAATTTTTTCCATTGTTTAAGGACATTTTTACGACATTAGGAGCAGCTGAAAGTTCACCTTCAAAATTGAGGTATTTTCAACCGTGTTTCTCTCCGGTTTTGTTGTTCTTACGACAACAAATTTTTTTTACCAAGATACGAGAAACGTCGTTGAACAGGCAGAAAGATTCCGAATCAGCTTTGCTAAATGCGAATTATGTGCGATTTTTTGTCACTGAGATAGAGCTACTTTCTCCCAAGTGTCAAGACCTTCTGTCCCGATATTAGTGTAAGTAGCGACATACTTGTTTACGTCACCGCTCGGACCCCATCAGCACGACAGGTTGCATGCGACTGGTTGGAATTATGAGTTCGTGCGCAGACGGCACGTCCGTGAGACGTTTTAATTTTGAATAAAAAATGCAATTTGTGATTTTCTATTTTTTTTTTGTTTATTTGCAAGTCCAAACGACTGGCGAAAGCAACAATATCACTGCAATTTGAATGAACGATCAATTTTTTCTCGGGATAATAAACGTGGTCTCGGAATAAGAAAAGTTTAAAAGTGATAAGAGAATGACGCTGTAAAGTCGCTGATAATAATCGATAATAATTTAGTAATTTCAAATAATTATTTTCTCTCTAGAGATATCAAATTTTTTGCAACACTCAGCTCAAAAGTTGACGTTTTCATCCTTCTAAAGGGTGCCTAAAGGACCTTATTTTAGCAGACTGTGTGCGAAACAATTTTCGCGCATGCGCAATTTCAAGATGGCTTACTTTAGGCACTGGTGGAAAAGAAGCACATGTACACTTTCGAGATGAGGTACTTTAGACAGTGGCATAGGTAACTTAAAACACTGGTGTTGGTATCTTCTTGAAATAAATTTAGATTTGACTTGAACAAATCTTTTAATGATTGAGGTTTTGTTTTTAGAATTTCGTAGCCCCCCCTCCCCGGCCAAAAGAACATTAACGCATATGCTGCAAAATTTACAGTCGCACACGATCACCTATTTTGCGCACTTGTATCACAAATAACTATTTGTCAAGTTCCTGAGTGCGTTATGTGTCCGAGTATGCCTTTCTGAGTGCGTTTTTTATTCTGGGAATTCGAGTGTTATTATTATTGCATAAAACTAGAACAGGGTGTATAGTACTTACCTTACTTATACGATTCTACCTAATGCGCCATTTCCATTTTTATTGTACGTTACAACACAAAAAATATGTATAACGACAAGTCCATAATTTTCTATGAATTTTGAAATTATTATAATTTATGTCAAGACAAGATTTGTAAATAATTCAATAAATAATTTGAAAAACATTGCAAAATTATTATCGATTATTATCAGCGAGGTCACAACGGCATCCTTTTTTATCACTTGTATTATTTTCCTTCTCTGAGAACACGTTTATTATTCCCGGTAATGAGCGTTGAATTCAGAAAAATTAAGAATTTAGAATTCAGGCTGATGCAATCTCCGAGCCTGGGGAGAATCTCCCCGTTACCCCCCCCCCCCACTCGTCAGGCCTCAGAAGAATGTAAACAAAAAGAATAGAATAGATTGTTTTCTCATTAATAAATATTTTTTATCATACCTCAATCGATATGATGAAAAATTGTATGCATGACTCGGGCCGAGGCAACGATTTCACTCGTGTGATATCAGCCCTCGCTTCGCTCGGGTAGCTATTTTTCACACTCGTGAAATCGTTGACTTTCGACCCTCGTCACGCAATACACTATTGTATTAACCCGAGTCAAAATTGTAGTCCTATTTTAGACCTGTAAATGTAGCTCTTAATGGGCTTTAGACTACATAGCAGGTACCAGATTTGTGGTCTTTATTTACATTGCAAGATAATATATAAACAGTTAACGCACGAGAAACGCATTTTTCAGTTATTTGTCACACATAAATTTAATTCTACACGGAGACACTCTTGATATCAATATTTGGTTCAGACTGCACCTATAATTAAAATAAAATGTATGGATTTGGGGATAATCAGGGTACTGTTATAAAGATTCCTACTAAAATAATAGATGATGGTATTTCTGTATGCATTATTATAAACTTGAGCGAGCAAAAATTAGTATTTACGTTTAGAAAAAGTCTTATTTATTGTTTGAAAATTGTGAGTGTGAAAAAGTGATAATGGTCAATAACAGGTTTTCTAAAAATATTGTCACTAGTAAATATTTTAAGTAACATAAGTTAAAAAATGAATGAAATTCTAGTATTCTCAAATAGGAATGCGTATTGAAATGAGAGCCGCTAGTAATATCTGCAACCGGGATTTACGAGAATTCTAAAAGAATATACTAAAAGCGCCCTAAAGTTTTCGAGCTGTTCCGTCTACAGCCGAGTATGCGACGACCAGGCCAACAGACCGACTGCATCCGATTCGTGACCTGTGATTTTCCGCCAAAAGTTTCAATTATACGCGTTTGTAGTACAAAATGTTTGTAACTAATGCAGTATGCATTGAAGCTTAAAGAAATTTCAATTCGGAAATTATCAATAAAAAACTGCAAAACTGAATTTTTTATACTTTTATAAATTGAAGCGTTCAAAGCTTTCTAGTTAAAAAATAACAATCCACGCTATCGTTTTAAATGCTCTAAATTAAAACTAATCCTCCATTTCAATTCGCATTAATAAAAATGTTGAAAAGTGAAACATGTCCCTCTCCCAACTCAATAAAAACCTTCAAAACAAAAAAGTGCCCCTTTCTATTTAGAAAAACTTGAAAACACAAATTTCCTCCCAGTTCTAAAAGAATCATAAAAATAACAAAATGTCCCTCTTTCAATTCAGAACAAATTAAAAAGCAAAATTTCCTCTCCTTATACTCAATGAAAATATATTTCTTAAATTATCATCCTGCCATACAGAAAAGAGTAAAAAAATCTTTCCTTAAACACAATAAAAATCTTGAAAAGAAAAAACAGTCCAACCTGTTTGGTTTAAAAATGAATATTTCAGACTGAGACAATATTTGAATAGGGTTCCAGATTGAATAAAAGTGTGTAATTATGAATATATTAATTTTAAGTTATTTTCACATTGAAAATAATTTATAAAGTTTCAATGAGACATTTCAATTTGTCTAATTTGTATGGCTTTTGTATCAAAAAAATTGAATTTTCAACGTTAAAATTTGTAAATTGTTTAATTGTGAACGGACTTGGAATAGTATTGTAAAATAATTATTGTACAATTTTTAACACTCGAACTACAGTTCAATTTAAAAAATCATTCATTTATTTATATTTACAGTTGTATAGTTGTTGCTGTTATATATTTAATCTCTCCCTTCTACGGGTTTGAGGGCCTCTCCTCTCTGTACATATATTTACACTTCATCCTTAGTCTATCGTATCCGCTGCTTATATTCTAATGCTTCGCCTTACATAATAACAATAATATTAATACTATTTTTCTTAAACTTCGGATTACCCGTTTGGCTCTGCCCTGATCCCTTGCTTTCTCTTAATTCTTCCAGTTTTTTCATCCACATCACTCCCTGTCCATTACCATCCAAGATCCGTCTTACACACTCATCCACACGCAACTGTCCATGTTCCTCTCCTGTACACCAGTCTAACACATGTGCCCATGATTTCACTTCGTATCCACATACTCTGCACAGATTGTCCTCTTCATCCATCCAATATCTACAAGCTCTCACTCCTCCCCCCAGTCTAAACCATACCACCCATTACATTTGTCTTCCTTTTTCATCTTTTGCAAATATTCAGGTTCCGTCAACTCTTTGACCATCATATACCATCTATTGTACCTAGAATCCATAATCTTCCTCCATCTCTCTTCTCCTTGTCTTACTAATAGCTCTGATTATCTGTTCTGCCAACCCAGAACCCGTTCTTGTATCTCACAAATCCTCCTCATTTTTGTCCTTTCTTCCACCCATTTCGAGTTTCCCAAATTTCCTCTCGTCTCCTTGTTCCGAACTTCGTCCAAGCATACTTGGGCTATTCTGCTCCCCTCTCCCCTTTTCAGCTTATCTTCAAACCTTCAGGCTCTCTTAATTTGTCTCGTGACCATTTTCTCCCTTCCTAGTTCTTCCTTCAACATGTATCCTGGGCAACTCCAACTAACCATCTCAGAAATCTCTCATGCATGCTCTTCACTTTCCTATGTTCCTTCCATCCCCAGACTTCTACCCCATAACACAATACCGCCCATACCAACGCACCAAACAACCAGACCCGCATACTCCAATCGTCCTTGAACCTTCTCTTTCCTATACCCCATACTTGGCCCATTACTTTGCTCGCACATTCGATTCTCTTCCTCACCTGCACCTCGTATCCCCCTCCTGCCTCAAACCAGAAACCTAGGTAACAAAACTCCTCCACACTTTCCACTGCTTGTCCGTTCATCTTGCAACCGTAACCTATTTTGGTCTTTCTACTTCTGAAGCACATCACCTTGGTCTTCCCTACGTTCACCGTCAGTTTTTCAGCTCCTACATACTCTTCGAAAATTTTTATCAACGGGCATCCTTGCGTGAGACCTCTCTCTGTCCAGAAAACGTTCCCTTTTTTCCCCCTATCATCACCCTAATCCTGGTTTCAGTAAAAATTTCCTTTATCCTCTTCACTAATCCTTCCTCTATTCCCCTCTCTTTCATTGCCTGCCATAGAACTTTTCTATTCACTGACTCAAAAGTTGCTTTAAAATCTACGAACAAGGCTACTAATTTCCCTTTTTTCTCCCTAAGTTTTTGTTAACCAAGTAGTTGAGTACGTTAATGTTATCTATTGTTCCCGTCCCTTTTCTTAATCCCGTCTGATTGTGTGGGATACTTTGTTTCTCTTCTATCTGACTCTCCAAACTTTTTCTTACAATTTCCGCATATATTTTATAACCCACTGGCATGAAGGTGATCCCTCTGTACTCCTCCACCTTCTTACCATCCCCTTTCTTGACAAGCGGTACCACCAGCCCTGTCATCCACTCCACCGGCCACCCTTCTCCTTTACAGACCTTGTTGCAAATCTTCCACATCCCTTCCCTAATTCCTTCTCCTCCATACTTTATCGCTTCGTTCTCCATACCATCCTCACCTGTAGCCTTGTTTCTTTTTAGTCTATCTATCGCCTCATTCACTTCTTCTCTTGTTATTTCGTTCGCTTCCTGCCTTTCTCCCTGGACTGTCTTTCTATTTTCCCCTTCAATCCTATTTTGTTCTTCCCCTAGAAGACCCCTAAAATAATTCGTCCATTCATCTATTTCTATTTCT
Organism: Andricus quercusramuli; assembly: GCA_932178445.1. Taxonomy (NCBI): domain Eukaryota; kingdom Metazoa; phylum Arthropoda; class Insecta; order Hymenoptera; family Cynipidae; genus Andricus; species Andricus quercusramuli. The sequence continues at coordinate 285,923 of CAKNXH010001805.1, forward strand.
TCATTCACGCCCCTCCTTCCTCCTCTTTCCCTGTTTATCACATCCCAAACCCTAACTTCTTTGATTGCTTTTTCTACTTCTTTCTTGTGTTTCTCCTTTCCCCTTTGCTTTTTCCCTTCCAGCATCTTCTCATGTTGTACTCCGCCTTCTCTATTTCTCCTGTCCTCCATTTTCTTACCGACTCTTTCATTCTCTCCTTACTCTCTCTGCATTCTTCGTCCCACCAGCCTCTCTTTCCCTCTTCTCTTCCTTCTTTCGTACCTATCTCCTCCCTTACCTTCTCAGTCGACCCTTTCAACCTTTCAATCAACAAGTCTACTTCCTCCTCCTTTTCATATCTAACGTTCTCCTTTTCCATTTTTTGTTCGAACACATTTAATTTATCTACCCCCAGTCTTCCATTTTCGTGTTCCTTTCCCCCCTCTTTCCTTTCTCCCTCTACCGCGCTTGTGGACGCCACCTTTCAGTGTCGCTATTACTGGGAAGTGCTCGGACCCTATCTCATTCCCCACATTCATACTGCATATCATATTCCTCATTCTTTCTTCCGCCAGGATGTAGTCTATTACTGTTTCTCCCTTACCTATGAATGTGATCTCTCCCTTCGCATCTCCTTTCATATTGCCATTACATATGAACCATCCTATTTCTCTTATTACTTCTAGCAACCTCCTCCCCTCCCTGTCTATCTTCCTATGTTTGGAGCTCCTTATATAGGCCTCATCTTCTTCATCCCAAGTCCCTCCCCCTTGCTCGCCAGTCCAAGCATTCAAGTCACCTCCTATCAAAACCAACTCTCACTTCTTTTCATCCATTCACCTCCTATTTACTCTCCAACCTTCCTCTTCCCATCTTATTCTATATACACAAACCACCGCTATTTTGACTTTTCCAATTATAATCCTTCTTACCATTGTTCCATCCTTTTCCTCCCTGTCCTCCTCTGTTCTCCCTTTTACTCTCAGTTCTTTTCTCACCCCTGAGACTATGTCGCCCATCCCTCTACCTTTAACGTGTTCCTTTCTTGCTTCATGCATTGTCCACAAATACCCTTTAGGTAGCATCCTTTTCATCCCCTTCTAATCCTTCTCATCTGTCCAGGTATCACCCATCATAATCACATCCCATTTTTCTAACTAACGTTTTTCCCATCCCTTCCTTCTCCTATCCTCCTTACTTTTCTTCTCTGTCCATACCCTCTGGTCTATTTGCCATCTCATTTTCCTCTCCCTCCATGTCAGATCCCCTCTAATTCTTTCCCTTCTTCCTTTCAATAATTCTTTGTTCTCCATAATTTTCTTTTTCTCCTCCTCACTCCCTACTTTTACCATAAACATTCCTTCTTTTCCTTCCTTTGTTCCTCTTATTCTCTTAACTCCTTCTACGCTTACCTGAACTCCAATGTCTCTCAGCAGATTTATGATTTCCACCTTCCCTGTTTCACTCTCCATTGTCACTCCCTTAACTATAATGTTATTTTTTTTCTTTGCCCTTTCTTCCCCTTCCAATCTTCTTTCAGTCTCACTCAGTCTGTTCTTCAATCTTTCATTCTCATTTTGCGCGTTATCACTCCCTTCTGCTTTTCCCGCACTCTCTGTTTCCTTCCCCATAGGCTCATTCCTAATTTCTAATTTGCTTACCCGTTCTTCCAGCTGTTTTATCTCCCTATTTGTCTCTTCGTCAATCTCTCTCTGTCTATTCTCTATTCTCTATGCTCTTTCCAAAGTTTATCCCACTTTTCTCTTACTTTTCTCACTTCCCCCCTAACTTCTTTCCCCTGCCTATTCATATCTTCTAGACTCTTCCTTGTTTCCTCTCTAAATCCTTTTATGAGGGCTTCCAGCTTCTCAAACATCCCCCCATCCCGCCTATCTCTGTCTGGTGTTTTTCGTTTAATCTTGACTTTTTTGCAATCCTTGTCCATTTCAGAATCATCTTCCTCTTCCTCTCTTTTTCTTTTATCTTCCCTTTCACTGCTAGTCGCACTCACCTTTTTTGTTCATTCATCCAGACTCCTATTTGAGCCTGCGCTACATAGCCTGTTGAGGTGCTGTAAATTTGAAGGTCTTCCGCCTTTCTAACTCGTGCCTGATCCCCTTCTCTCGGTCGATCGGACCCGAATCGTGCATCCAGCGGCTTCCGTTCCCTCTCGCCGGAGCCACTTCAGCTCACAATTTTAATTTCCGAACTTTCTTTTCCTGAAGTCCCCTTTTGGCTCAACCCTAACACCTGCCACCTGCCCTGTCTCTTGGTTCTTCCAGATTTCTCATCCTTTCTCCCCTTGACCATTTTCATCCAAAATCCATATTACTCTATCATTCACGCTCTCTCCTCCCGTTTCATCCCCGATGCATCTCTCTAACACGTGCACCCATGTATCCAGTTCATACCCACACACTCTGCATGCTCTCTGTTCTTCATTCTCCCAATATCTGCATTCCCTTATTCCTTCACCCATTCTGAACCTGATCACTCGGTTCCATTTGATCTCCTTTTTTTACCTTTTTCAGATATTCTGGCTCTGTTTCGCCCTCAACTACCCTATACCATTTGTTATATCTTGACCTCACGATTTTATCCCATCCTTCTTCTTTCTGTTCTACTATCACGTCCTGCTCTACCTGCTGAAACTCTCTATTTGCCTCTCCTAACCCACATTTTCTTTTCACCTGCATTCTGCCCTCCGCCCATTTCGATCGCTCCATGTTGCCCCTCTCCTCTCTAATTTGGATTTCTCTCAGACATGCTTACGCTATCTCACTTCCCTCCCCCCTTTTTTGCTTTTCTTCGAAATTCCTCGCTGTTTTTAGTTGCGTTATTACCATTTTCTCTCTACTTAGTTCTTCTCTCAACATATACCCTGAACAACTCCAACTCACTCCCATTACCCATCTCAAGAACCTTTCCTGTGCACTTTCTATCCCTTTGTATTCCCTCCATCCCCAAATCTCTACTCCATAGCTCATTACTGACCACAGTAACACGTCAAACATCCAAACTCTCGACTTCGAGTCATCCTTGAATCTCCTCTTACCAAAAATAATTATCATTGTCAAACCAAAAACCTGGGTAGCAGAACTCCTCGACTAGTTCTACAATCTCGCCACTCATCTTCCATTCATATTCTATTTTACTTTTCCTATTTCTGAAATAAACTATTTTGGTTTTTCCTACATTTACCGTTAGATCCTTCTCTCTCACGTAGTCTTCGAAAACTCTCTTCATTAGCTTCAATCCTCCTTCCTCTTTCGCTAACAAAACTATATTGTCCGCATACGCGAGAAAGTATATTTTACTATTACCCAGGATCGCGCCTCCCTTACCCTTCCTTTCTAACTTCTCTTCTAGGTCTGACAACAGGATACTAAATAAAAGCGGACTGAGTGGGAAACCTTGCCTGACTCCTCTACCCGTCCAGAACGGCTCTCCTTTTTGTGTTCCTACTTTCACCCTCGCTCTGGTTTCCACGAAAATTTTCTTCATCATTTCTCTTAACACTTTGTCCACTCCCCTCTCTTCTAGGGTTTCCCAAAGCACCTTCCTATTTACCGAATCAAACGCTGCTTTCAAATCCACAAACAGTGCTATCAACTTTCCCTTCTTCCTCCCTAAAATTTCTGCTCACCAGGTAGTTAAGTACGAAAACATTGTCGATTGTTCCATCCCTTTCCTGAAGCCCGTCTGCTTATGGGGTATAATCCCTTTTTCCTCTACCTGTCTTTCTAGCCTTTTCTTCATTATTTCTCCATAAATTTTATATCCCGCCAACTATATTCTATAACTATAACTATAACTATATTCCTCTGTCTTTTTACCCTCTCCTCTCTTGATTATTGGTACTACTAAACCCGTTCTTCATTCTTTTGGCCACCCTTCTCCCTTCCACACCTTATTGCATATTCACCATATCTCTTCCTGCACCCCCTCTCCTCCATATTTCAGAGCCTCATTTTCTATGCCATCCTCTCCTGTAGCCTTATCTTTTTTGAGCTTTTTTATCACCTCCTTTACCTCCTCTCTACTTATCTCATTTTCTGCATGCTCCGCCTCCTCCTCTACTCTTTTCCTGCCTTCTCCTCTTGCAATATTCTCTACTCCTCCTAACTGCTTCTTAAAATACTCTGACCATTCACTCATCTCAATCTCTTTATTTATACCTTTCCTTCTTCCCCTTTCCCTGTTTATTATTTCCCACTCCCTGCCTTCCCTCACCGCTTTCTCTACCTCTTCCTTATATCTGTTTTTCGCTTCTGTCTCTTTTCGTCCAATAACTTCTCATGCACTTTTTTCCTCTTATTGTATTCTTTTTTCTCGAACTCTCCCTTTCTCCATCTTTTCGAATACTCCCTCATATTTTCCTTACTCTCCCTACACTCCGCATCCCACCATCCTTTCTCTTTCCCATCCTGCACCTCTTGCGGCCTTACCTCTCTCTTTATCACCTCTATCCTTTCCCTTAACTTTGCTACCAACTTGTCCACATCTTCCTCCTGTGTATTTACTTCAGTCCCATTCTCCAACTTTTCTTTGTATTCTCTAAGTTTTTCTCCTCCCCATCTACCCATCTTCGCATTCTCCACTGTCACTGTCTACTTCTCGGTGTTTCGATTTTCTGATAAATGTTTCATTTTTCATATCAAACACTTTTCCCCCCAGTTCCCCTGTCCATGCATTTAGATCAACCCCTGTCAACACTAGCTCTTCCTTTTTTTGCTCCATCCATCTTTTCATTATTTTTCACCCATCCTCTTCTCCTCTTCTTCTGTACACGCACACCTCGTCCACTTTTACTCTCCCCACTTTTATTCTCCTGACTATAGTACCCTCCATGTCTGGCTCATTATGTCCTTCTTTCCGTTTTATTACCAATTCTTTCCTCACCCCCGACACCATGCCTCTCATTCTCCTTCCCCTCTCATGTTCCTTTCTTGCTTCCTGCATTGTCCAAATGTACCCTTTTGGTACATTCCTTTGAAAAACCTTCCATTACTTCTCATTTACCCACGTTTCGCTCATCATTATTACGTCCCATTTATTTAGCTCCTCCCAGAAACCTCTATCCTTATTTTTTAATACTGACACATTCCAGAACGCTACTTTTATCCGCTTTTCACCCTCTCTTCTCCTTTTCCTCTCTTTCATTTCCTCGTGTCTTCTGCGAACCCCATCACTTCCTCCTCTTTCTTACTCCTTTCTTCTCCCCTTCTACCCTGTGACCACTCTCCTGCTTTTAAGTCCTCCCTTTCTTCATCCCATATCCACACTGCCTCATTTATCCACAGTCTGTCTCTCCCTATCCTTACCCTACTCCCTCCTCTCCTCCCATGCTCTTTCTTCAATTTCCCATCTTCTCTTTCTCTCCTTCCATGTCATATCTTCATCAATTCTTTCCTTTTTTTCCCTGAGCTCCTTCTTTTTCATCATCACCTCTTTCTTGTCCGCATCACTTCCCAGTTTGACGACGTAGACCCTAGACTTTCCTTCTAGCTTACTGCCCACCCCCTTTATTTCCTGCACCCTGACATTTGCCCCTATGCCTCTCATAAGTTTCTCTACCTCTTCCCTTCCCGTCTCGCTTTCCACTTGCATTTTTTTGATCACTACGTTTCTCCTTTTCTTTTCTCTTTCCTCCCCCTCCATTTTCCTCTCTAGTCCTAGCAATCTATATCTCATTCTCTCATTTTCCTCTCTTAAGTTTCCCTCCCCTTTCTTCTCCTCCCCTCTCAGATGGCCCTCACGATTATTTTCGCATTCAGATCTGCATTCTAAGTTACGCACTCTCTCCTCCAACTGCCTAATTTCCTTTACCCTTTCCTCCTCACTAATTCTCTGTATATTCTCCATCTTTTCTAGTTTACTCCATACTTTTTCTTTTTCTTCTTTCCAGCAAGTTTCCCACTCCTCCCACTTCTCTTTTACTTTCAGTATCATCCCCTCCGTACCCCTCCTCTGTTTCTTCACATCTTCTATCCCTCTATTCATTTCATGTCTTAGTTCCCTTATTAGATTTTCTATTATATTATCCCCTCATACCTTGGGACTCTCCGTCCGTGTCTTTATTTTGCTTCTCTTTGTGAGCTTATCCTCCACCCCCTCTTCTTACCCTTTTTCTCTATCCCTCTTGCTATCCTCCGATTTCTCAATTTCTGAGTCTGTCCCTGCACTCTTTGAACTCCACCTAGCAAGGAATTCTCTCGATCCCGTGTTACTCGTGCTAGCGAGTCTTTCACGGTTCGTCGGTCTGCCCTTACTCCTACGACTGGTTCCTCTATGCCACGCGAATTCTGCCGCTCCTCCCTCCCCGCCTTTACTTGGCTTATCGTGGCTTTTCGGTAAATTTTCACGTGCAGCACTGTAAAAGGAATTCCACGAAAATCTAACGAGCTGCGAAGAGATTTGAAAAAAATAATAGGTATATATTCCTAAAAGCACAGGAGAAAGTATTGTACATGGTCTTGGCTGTTTACCAAGCCTCTCGGTACAGAGTACCGCACTTCTCACGAGAGCATCCTAAAAAGACAAGAAAGTTTACGCTCCAGGACTTGAGAATATACCAAGCCGCTCGTTACTAAGTACCGCACGGCTTATAGAGAATAAAAAAAATAATATCGTTATTGATTGTATGAATATATTGTATACATATACATCAAACCCACACCAACTAATGTTAGTATAACTTACAAAGCTAAACTATAAATAAAAAAATAAAAAATTGATTAGCATTTCGAACTCGAAAGTTCATTGCCTCACTACCCGATTCGGGTAGTGTTTCTAGGTGGATAAATACTACCAGTGTGGGTCCACCACACCCACGACGGGTCAACAACACGCAGTATTCCCCGAACGGTCACCCATCCAAGTACTAACCGCGCCCAACACTGCTTAACTTCAGTGATCCAACGGGAACTGGTGTTTTCAGCGTGGTATCGCAGTTGACAAACTATAAATATACATACATAAATAAACCTATTCCTATAAGTAATACACGTATACACATATAAACTATATCGCTATATTATACGAATCGCACGCACGACGCTGGGAGTATAGATTTGAATCGTCCTTATATACTAACCAGTAGAATGTGTCATCACTTGTGAGAAAGAAATAACAGGGATGTTGATACGAGTTCGCTCTTTCATATACACTTGATACTCGTTACCGAACGAACGGTAACTCTCCCAGTCCTGCACTGAGAAGATTCTCGGAATAAAAGTGAAGGCTCGCGAAAGTAAATGGGAAAATTTAATGCGTCTGTTCTGAAATTTTCAATTTATCTTTGAAGAAATTTTACTTTGTTGATAGTATTTTCCATCGAATACTTCCTCACTTATTACATTATTCACGTTAATTTTTATCTTCCGCCTGTTACAGTGCGGGACTTGAATAATTACAGTACTAATATGTATTTTTTAATGTACATTGCATCAAAACTTCTAAACACTTATTAAATAATACTGACACTACGCGAAATAAACCCAAAACGCCACGATATCCACATTTCACCACAACTTTCGGTGATGGTTACCGAACGAATTTTCTCCGTGCAGTTCGTATATTTCACATTTACATAACGTCGTATGATAATAAATATTCAATCAGAAAAAGGGAGTTTAAAATTTGGTGTTTTAACTTTTTTGAGCTGTAGCTTATGAGGATGGCTTTTTCATCGAGTTTCAACTCGTAGGTTTAGCGCAATGGTTTAGACTCCCGACTGCTAGGCGATATTTAGGTATGGATGTAGGTTCGATACCCCATAGGGTTAGAAATTTCATTTGTAATATAATATTTAAAAATGTAATATATTCATTCACTTTAGATATATAACGCGTCCTAAAAACAATTCAATGATTTTTTATTATTTTTTTTTTCAAATTAACTCCGGTGATGGTGGCCAGAGTCTGTGCCAGAATTGGCCGACAAGTGCATACTGGAGTTATCATTCCAGCAATTGCACGATACTGGCAGCCGAGATCGGGCCGATATCAGTAGCCATTGCTGAGCCGATAATGGCAGCCAGTAACGCATAAGTGATGGTAGCCAGAATCTGGGCTGGGCCGCTCAGTGCATACCAGAATTATCTTTCCAGCAACGGTGCGATATTGGCAGCCGATCTTCGGCAATATTTTTGTTGATACTGGACCAGTGCTGGGCCGTATCTAACTGCGCATTTGGGTAGTTATTCCTGCACTTGATTCCTGAAATACATACGGTGCCGTTGTGCCCCAGACGTGATGTTGCAAGATTTTAATAATTTTAATATAATTATAACGAATAGGAATCTGAATAAATTTCTGAATAAATTTGAATAATTATAACATTTATACAACCAATTAATGATATCCGAAGCTATAAAAAATACTTCACCTATGAAATAATAATGTTTTCTTTTTTGTCATATATGCTGTAAATACTTAATGTTTGCCAAAGACTTTTTTATCTGTTTCCACCAAAACTATTTTTTCGACATTACTCTTTATGACATGCATTTTGAAACAGAAATTACATTTAAGCACTATTTATCCAACCAACAAGAGGTAGTTAATGTAAAAAATTGATACAAAAATCCACAAACACGGACGTTATTTATAATATCCACCGTGCCCCACACCGCTACACAGTGGGGCAAAACGCCATTCTAAAACCGCCTGAAGCCAACAATTCCTAATCGACTTTCCCATCATCCATAATCCATACTTTTCTTAATCGACTCTATTCAACGCTCTTTTTAATTTTGCTTCCTTTTTAGCCTTATTGTTATTACTGAACGTGTATATTCCCCTTCCTCATCCCCCTCTATACTTCCGTTTAGGATGAACCATCCCATCTCCCCTAGGCTCGTTAACAAATTCTTTCCCTCCCTATTCAGTATTTTGTCTTTGGATTTTCTTCGGCAATTTCCTGCCTAATTTCTTTCCTTATTTCCTCTTCCCTTTTCTCCTGCTTTTCTTTATACACTCCCATTACTTCTATCATCATTTCGTGCGTTTCTTTCAATCTTTCCTTTTCCATCGGATCCTTAGCCTTAGCTCTGTCTCTTTCTATCTCCTTATTTTCCTCATCCTTCTCTACAAATCCATGTTTTTCTGGCGGCGATCTGTACATTTTTGGATTTTTCAAGGTTGACCCTATATCTTCCTTTTCTTCACTGCTTTCCCTCTCTCCTCTCTTCCTTTTGATAAATGCCTCAATCGATCCCACGCTCTTCGCCCTCAATCTATCCTTTTCTACCGTTTTCCTATACTTTCCCCTTGCCCTCATTTCTTTGTTCTCCCCTATCGGTGTATTTCCTGGTCTACATCCCTGCTTTCCTTGCTGATACTCGCATCGCCAGCCTTGAATCCGATTCAAACTATCCCGCCTTCTATCGTTTTCTGTCTCTATCTTTCGTCGCGTCTATCTGTCTTGCCTTTCTCCTTCTCTACCCTGTCCTTCTGCGACCAACCTGGTCCTCCCACCCTGTCACAAACCTCAAACCCACCTAACCTCAACTTTCACACAAATCGGTCTTGATCCCCAAAAATATCCTCACCCCCTTGTCAATCTTTCAATCTCTCAATCAATCCCTCACAAACGAACCCCTCTATACACATCCACAATCTACTCACCTCGAATTTCACCACAATTATCAGAAAAACTCAGCATAAAAATTTCACTGCTGCCACACACTTTCACGCGGGAAACGGAAGTCCTGTTTAACCCTTTTTTTAAATTATATATACAGCCAGATTTTGTATTAATGCCTGAGTGTTAACGCCTTGAAACATTTTTCCGTAAAAGTTATAAATACCACAATTTTCACCTAATTCTAGGCGACTAAAAAAAAGCGATAATCCAGGTTCATTCAAATTAAATTCTATCCATTCAGGTTCATTCAGGTTAAATTTTAATTTTTTGAGTAGCCAAAAAAGTTAAATTTATTTCGAATAACTTTCCAATTTTTTAAGTTTGTAATAAAAATTATCATGAATATTTATTAGAGAAAAAATAACCTTTTAGCTCAGGAGGAAATCGAGCGAAACGAAGAAAAATGATATGGAAGAGTTGAATATTCAGTACACGAATATTTTAATGATTACCTTTCAGTGACTAATGCAGAAGACACGGGAAAAAATGTGAAAGTACACATGAATCATTAACAATTTTCATCTCTCTTGCATAAAACCTCAACTTTGGATTCTCTCAAGTTATTGTTCACAACTTTGTACGTTACCACCTTTAATTGAAGTACGTCAACCTTTGCACAAATGAAAAACTGAAGTCTTTCCTAAATAGTGCGGTTTCTCAAAAAAGAATAGAAAGTATAGATTACTGTCCGTTCCACCATCAATAATGGAAATCTTTGTATTATGTCTGAATTGTCGAAAAGACGAAGTCTTAATAGAAGTACATTCATATCGTTTTTCTGGCATTTTTTGTCTCTGACATTTGCGTACGCCAGCAGTTTGCCAGCACAGAACCGATGGTGTGCAGTACCGCGTCTGTTCCGCACAAAGTACTACGGAACATTACAAGCCAGTACTAGCCCAGTACAGATGCCCAGTACTGGCACTCTAATGATCTGTACTGGGCCAGTCGTGTATTTCGACCTGGGTAAATGCTGCGTCGACTTGAAAAAACTCATAAAAACTCGAAACAGTGATTCATGGCATAGGCGACGAAATCATGTGTGTATTCCTTGTGCGTTTTCGACTGTAGAGGCCTCTGGGCCCTTTCACACGATTGCAGATCCGCAAGTTGCGGACTTGCGCAAGTCATGAGTTATGAAAATAGAGATTTTTCCGTCAGCGGAAAAATCTCTGAATGGCGGTAATTTGAATGCTCGATTTTTTTTTTTAACAGAAACTTTTATTTTTTTCAAATTATAGGCAAGTGTATTGAGCTAAAATACATACATACATTTTTAAGTGTTTTACCTTATGTGCACAAAAATATTAGTTTGTTTGAGAAGCGAGACAAAGCAGGAAACACCCGAAACTCATGCATACATAACTTTGAGAGAAATCAGCTGATTTGGCATGTGCTCGTTTCTGTTCGTCAAAACATTGCGGAATGCATTTAATTCATTGTCTACATTCTTCCGTAATTATTTTTAGCTCAATAAACTTGCCTATAATTTGAAAAACATTAAATTTTCTATTTGAAAAAATCGAGCATTCAAATTACCGCCATTCGGAAATTTTTTCGCTGACGGAAAAATCTCTATTTTCACTATACTCATGACTTCCGCAAGTCCGCAACTTGCGGATCTGTAATCGTGTGAAAGGGCCCTCTTTCACAATTACGGAAAAATCGTGATTTTGAAGCTCGAGATATATTTTTCAAACTAATTTTGTATAGGTATGAGACTAAGTGATGCTCACATTAGGCACATCAATTCTTCTTAGCCGCGATCTGTGTACCCTTGTTCTTTTACGGTAAGCGTAAGCTCATTCGTTTCCAGCCATGTTAGACTACTAAGGATAGTTAGTTAGTTGTAATGTAGGCGGGGGGCGTGAGTTCCCATCCTTGGCGCTCAAGCTATGAAGCCTATTGTGCCATACCCGTCTATATTCTCAAGGCAGTACACTGAAGCCGGCCATCCTTCGCCGAGTGTTTTTGGATCTCGGTAGGTTTCGGTATTACTAACGTTCTGAGATTATACATCTCGGGTGCCAGGCATACTCATCGCGTAGTGAATAAGGTCGTACTTTCTTGATCAGGCAAAGTGATCCTCACCCACTCTGCCATTCGGCAGTCTCCCTTAGCAGGGTGCAGAGAGGGGATACGGCCAGACTAGGATGGACGGTGCGATCCTTCTGAGGTCATCAGTTAGATGCACAGATTCGAAGCATTGCCCTGGTGTGTTATGCAAGTGTATGTGTGTGTATGTGTTCATTACTCGAAGATATCCATGGAGCACCGAGCGGAGGTCCCTCGAGAGGGCCTGCCTCTAGACCAGGAGATCGCTGACTCATTTTCGAGTCTTCTCAAAACCAGCTTCGACCTCCAAGGTTAGGCCCTCCAAAGAGCCCATTTATCCTTGATAAGGCATCAGCTTTTCCTGAGGGGACCTACAGTTCAAGGTGGGTTCCGAACCACCGAAGCCCCGGTAGAAGTACATAGAAAAATTTCCATTTCTACTCGGGTCAGGGATCGAACCCCAGATCTCCTGCATGGAAGTCTGACGCGCTATCTCCTAAGCCATCGAGGCTCCTGGACACTACTAGGAATATATACAGGGTGTCCCAGACTCAAGTGTACGGACTTATATGGCAACATACAAATAAAAAAAATAAATCTAAAATTCCTTTTCCAAAAATCAGTTGAAGTTTTAGTTTTTGAGTTATAAAATATTTAAACTGGTCCAATCAGTACCAAGGGTTTCTGGTGAATATGGTTACAATAATTAATAAGCAGTCGCGGATACTTGTCCAGGGATGGTCCCGAAGGAATAACCCCTAAGCGAAGGTGTGAGAACCGTGCCGAAAGCTGCATGGCACCTGGGTGAGGTGTCTTTAACGGTGACTCTGGGATACCGGGCGACGTCTCAGAGTATCAGCCTTATCCTTGCACGCGGGGCTCTACAAGGATTGACAAACCCTTTCTCTAGCTGCTCGTAGGAACAACAATGAAACCAATAACCACCAAAATGATGTAGATGCGGTTCAAAACGATCGAACGCGCAGAGCACCCGACAATGAATCGGCAAACAATGCCGATCATCCTAGAGTTCGGGGTGCTGAAAATAATTTAGATGGAAACACGACGACGAACCGGCGAAACGCCCACATTCAGTGGACGGATCAACTTGAGAATGACGTGCTAGACTGCTACGATGCCAGTATTATCCCTGTTCGCGGAGGCTTTATGGCACGTATGCATACTCTGTGGTGCCAGAAACACCCAGAGCTTCAATACGTTTCGCATCAGTCTTTGCGAAATCAAGCCGACTACCTCCGGAAAAATGGATATGTACGCGTAGCGCTTCCTCAACCGCTGCTTGAACAAGCTGCAGACGAAGATGAAACCACATTAAGACCGACCGCAGGAAGCAGGCACCTTCTGGAAGATGATCGCAATTTCAGTACAAGGAGGAACATCAACATGCAAGTTCCTCTTAAGCCCCAAGATCTGGCTGAAATGGATGCCTCTCTTCGTGGAGATTTCTCGCAAGAGGCCGACCTCTGGTCCATCAATTGCTTAGTTTATGGTGCTGCGAGAGCTTTGGCTGATTCAAATCGAAGGCTGAAACCGACGATGGATCAGAAGACCAGAAGACGCTTGCATCAACTGAACAAGAAAATTGGATGGGCAAGATAGAACGCGTCCCGTGTTCAATGTGTGATTGACTACATAACATCTCGTAGACCGTTCACGGAAAGGGTTTTAAAGTTCGCCCAACAACTAAGGACCTTGAATCACACACTCAACAAGTCAAAGCTGCTGACAATCAAGCAGCATATTGTTGACAAAATAAGGCTGTTATCTGACGCAAGGAGGAGGATACAGAAGAGGGAGCGATGGAACAGGGAGAATCAACAGTTTCTTGCTGACCCATCACGCCTCTTCAGTGATCCCCGAAAACACTAGAGTTGAAAGAAGATACTAACAATATCATCCGCTTCAAGGAGTTTTGCGACAGCCTCATAAAATCGGAGGAGGAGTGCCCATCAGTCACTGCCGAAGAGGTGAGAAAAGCACTCAGAGGCACGAAGAACTTTTCCGGTGCTGGACGAGATTGTATTAAGAACTTTTGGTGGAAGAAGTTTACTTCTATACACCAACATTTGGCCCGCATATTCACCTCATATTTAAAGTCGGAGACGCTCAGTCCGCAGTGGCTGGTGTTAGGACGCACTATACTCCTACCGAAATAAGGCAACTTGTCCAGACCAGAGAATTACAGGCCAATAACTTGTTTGAACACACTGTATAAGACCTTTACAGCTGTCCTAAACAACAGGATCGTTCGACGAATTGAGCCTGTATGGCAAGAGATGTACGAACATCGAGGCTCGAAAAAAGGTGTAGCAGGCTGTCGAGAGAACCTGCTACTTGTCAGGTGTGTCTGTAAAGACGCTGCCGCCCATCAGCGATTCCTGTCAATGGCCTGGATTGACTACCGGAAAGCTTTCGATTCAACCTCTCATAGACTTATCATCTGTCTGTTGGAAAACTTGAAGGTACATCCACACATAGTGAGATGCATAGAGAGACTTATGCCTCTTTGGAAAACTAGATTTACCATCTCATCTAGGAATCATCGTCTGACGACGAACAAGGTCACCTTCCAGAGGGGCGTCTTTCAAGGGGATAGTATGAGCCCTTTGCTTTTTTGCATCACACTTCTGCCTCTATCTCTCGCACTACGAAATTCTCCTGGATACCTCTGTGGCGACACTAATCAGCGCGAGCATAAGGTCAATCATGTATTTTATATGGATGACCTGAAGATCTATGCCTCTGGTAAAAGCGAACTTCAATCTGCTATGAATATCGTCAAGAACTACACAGGAGAGATTGGAATGGACTTTGGTTTGTATGAGTGTGCCAAAATTCATCTGAAGAAAGGAAAGATTACTGGCGTTCCCAAGGACCCTGAGCTTGTGGATATAAGTGTTATTATACATCTTAACACTGGAGAGACCTATACATACCTGGGCGTGCCTCAAAGCCGCATTCAGGACGTAACATCAGTGAAGGAGTCTCTCCGAGGCAGATACAAACATCTTCTTAGACAGATTTGGTCTTCCAATCTGTCGGCGTTGAACAAGGTAACTGCGACTAACATGCTTGCCATCTCGGTTCTACTCTACTCGTTTGGGGTGGTTCAATGGACGAAGAACGAGCTTAAGGCCCTTGATGTCACCACGCGTAAGATCATGCATATGCATAAAAGCTTGCATATCAATTCGTCAGTTCCGCGATTATACATTTCGCGCCGTCATGGCGGACGCGGACTTCTGAATCTCCAATGTCTTCATAACCGAATTGTTTTAAGTACAGCTTACATGGTTGCGAATGGCAGAGATCCTCTCCTAAAGATGTTCAGAAACCACGAGATGATTGGCGAAGGAGCGTTCTTTTACAAAGCCGCGGAGCAAGCTGCCGAGGCCCTTGGCCTGAATTTCAACATCAGAAGTGAGGAAAGTGCATTACTCCATCTAGATGCTTCACGTCTGAAAGCCGAAGTAAAGAAAGCAGAGGTTAGAAAATTTCACCAAGAGCTACTCGACAAGCATATGCACGGAAACTTTCACAGGAATGTAGAAAAACATTCCTTGTCAAAGGAGCAAACTTTCGCTTTCCTCAAATCATCAGCGCTCAATTTAGGTACAGAGGGCTTCATTTTCGCATGCCAGGACGGTGTAGTCTCCACCTTAGCATACCGCGCCCGCATTTCATGTCAAGAAGTTCCCAGTAATAGGTGCAGAGCGTGTCATGCACACGCTGAGTACCAAGAACACATACTATCGGGGTGTCCGACCCACGCAGGAACAACGTATATCTATTGTGACGTTGCAGATTTTCTGCAACGCACAAATTTAGTTCATATTGAATAATTTTTGATTAAAAGCTCTCGTTTTCACACGGAGAGTGACAAATTCGGCACTCCTAAAATTTTGTTATATTTATAGTTTATTATAATTTTATTATGTATATCTTTTCTTGTTATTTTCTTATATGTTGTACGTCTTTGTGATGTTAGTTTAAGTATTTAGGGCTGTCTTAATTTTTTTTGTTTTGTTAAATTTCTTAATTCCGCGGTCTTGGATGAGAGCCAGGTAGAGTGGCACCCTCGATGCAAATGATCGATTAGATCCACCACCCACCTTCATCTTCAGCAAATTTTCAAGTCTCAAGTCCCCACATGAACTTCCGGAACATCTTTTATCGCACATCCTTCTGACATCCAGGGTAGAACAGCTGAATCTACTCATGAAGGATAGAATGGATTATCTCTTTTGGTCGTCTGAGATCCAAGGCACGTTCCTGGTGAAGATCGACCGAGGCGGTTACCACCAAACTTCCAAACGGGAATAGGTAATCTGGCCTGAAAATGATTATCGTTGCAAATGTTTCTGTTATGAACAGGCGTTTCTTAGCTTTTATGCCGTTTTGTCTTTTTTGTTTTTCTCTTTTATCGGGAGCATCGAAGAATCCTCTCCACACCTGCAGTAAGGAGAAAGGGTTCCTAGTTCTCCACCTCAGCACCGGAATACAGCCGACCCTGGTATCGAGGAAAC
>CAKNXH010001806.1:0-16072 GCA_932178445.1 Andricus quercusramuli
GGAAAATTCCAGCCTACATATGTTATCTTGGCTTATGGCCGATATCACTTGTTGCAATTATAGTGCCAATGATGTTTTTTAAATAAATGTTGCCAGACATTAATATTTGTTCATTTTATGAACAAATTATATAAACAAATGCACATTGTAGACGTTTATAAGCGCCAAAATGTTTTTCTAAGAATTTTTTTTGCAAACAAATTTTTTTGTCAACAAATTTTTTTCGAAACATTTTTTTCAAAACATTTTTTCAAAATTTTTTTCTCAACAAATTTTTGTTCAACAAAGTTTTTTCACAAATTTTTTCACAACAAATTATTTTTTTCAACAATTTTTTTCTTAACCCTTACTTTTTTTATCAAAATGTTTTTTAAACAAAATTTCTGTTCAAACAATTTTTTTCACAAGGTTAGAAAATATTTTCTATATGGGAAAATTCATCTTCTTGGTAAGAAATCGACAGGAAATAATAATCATCAAATAATTATTCTCCCGAAAATAATTCTTATAAGTAATATGAATATTGATTCATTCATTTAGAAAGCTTTAAAATTCATCGTTTTGGTTGAAACTGAATTAATTCTATATTTATTAGAAAATAAATTGATTTGTAAAAAATTGAACTATTCCGTCAAAGAATCGTTAGTTTTAGGTGGAAATTTATTTCATAACTGTAAATCTAAGTAGTCAACTTGGACATTCATCATTTTAGCTAAGAAAAAATCTCTTCATTTGAAAATCCAACTAAAATTGCTTCCTTCGCTCTATTTTATTCAGTTGAAAACTGAACTACATCATTGATTGAAAATTTATTTTTCTGTTTGAAAATTGAAGCTATTCTCGCGATGATTAGTATTTTTGGTTAAATATTAAATTTTCTAACAGAAAACAGAACTTTTTGATTTTCGAGTAAAAATTCGTTAAGAATTTCACTACAGTGTTGAAAATTCATGTGTTTGTTCAAAATTTGTCTTTTTTGTGTAAAATTAAGTATCTTAATTGAACATTCAACTTCTTGATTGACAGTTGAGGCGCATTGTTGTAAATTCATTTTAGTGTTTACAAATGAATATTCATCAATTTATTTGAAAAGTAATTTCTTTACTTGAAAATTTAAAGTGAATTTTTTTTCAACTGAAAATGTGACTCATTTTTGGTACAAAATTTATCTTTTCAATTTGAAAATTTACCTCTTTGTCTAAAAATTCATGTACTTTGTGAAAAATTAGTCGTTTTTGCAGAAAATTTAACGTCTTGGTTGACAATTCAACTACTTGATTGAAATTTAAACTACATGATTAACATTTCATTTTATTGGTGCAGGATGTAACTATTATGTTGAAAACTCTTTTTTTAGGTTAAAAAATAATTTTCTGAATTAACAATTTAAGCATTCCAGCTTTTAATGAAACTTTAACTATTTACGTTTTCATTAAGAATTTATCGTGCATATTTGGTTTGGAAATTGAACTGTTTGAATGAAAGTTTAACTGAATTGCTAAAAATTCATATCATTTGTGAAAAATTTTACTAGATTCTTAAAAAAACCTTGTATAAATAGAACATTTCAAAGATTTCCGCTCAAGAAATATGTATCCACGTGATCATTTGTGATCCTCCAAAATGAAGAATGAATTAATAAATTTGTTAATCATATCATTTGAAGAAATCTTAAGTGAAAACATTACAAATTGAGCAATTAAAAAATTTTTAACCAGAGACTTGTTTCATTGGACTTCAAATAATTTATATTTAAAACCTTATTTAAATAGTAATTCTTCTATTATATTAATCATACGTTAAAGTACAAAACTCTTTTTCACGAATTAACAATTTAAGAAGACAAAAATTACAATTGTAGAGTAGAAAATTTAAATGTAGGATGCAGCACTCTGAAATGTTCAGATCATGATTCAATTAAATGCATTTTATTTGAAACAATTCAGCTGGAAATTGTTCACTTTTCAAAATCTGCTTTATTCTTAATCCTTTTCAATAAACAGTCCAATATTGCCAAATATTTAAAAAAATAGATTATTTTTTATTGAAAAATAATTTAAAATTAAATGAAGGTAAAAATAGGTTCTATAGTTGTATTTAGGTGTTTCAAATTATTTACTAATAAGCCAAAGTAAAACTCTTTCACTATGGGGAAAATAAATTTCAGCATTTTCACTCCAGCCATAACCGGTTTAACCAGGCAGCGGAGGAGTCAGGGGGGACCGAGTGACGTCGAGCCATTGTCAAATTTCCCTCTCCGCTCAGTTCAACTGAGAAATGCACATCTGTCGAAGGAGTATCGAAAACCCGACCCGATCCCGAGTCGATATATCGACTTCCCGAGCCAAAGTCGTGTCGAGCCAAAACCGACGTGATCTACACTTGATACTGGAGACTAGGATCGAGTCGGAATCGCGTCCAGATCGGGAAATATCGCTCGACGGCATCACTACTAATATAAGATGTAATCTTCATTTTCTAAAACGGGCAATGGAATGTATCTATAGAAAGGCATCCATTCTGTTAAGAGTCCTAGGTTTAGGGCAAGTTGTTGATGTATAATGCCCGCCACATCGTTATGTATGTGCGTATATTCTCTTTGAGCCATTACGCGACAACCATCAATAATGTGCTCGATATATTCGTTGGTATCTCCACATAATCGGCACCGATCAACCACGTCTTGATGTAACAGGTGTTTGCGATAATTCCTGGTGCTGACAACTCTATCCTGAATCGCAATGACGAATCCTTCCGTTTCTAGATACAGAAATCCCTTTTCAGCCAAATATTGAATGCCTCACTATCCTCTTCATATTGATCTAACGTTTTGGTTTGTTCGCCGTGGATGGTTTTTTGTCTTCATTGCGTTTCTAATTCCTCTATGGTTTCTGCCCTAATATTCAAGGCCTCCTCTGAGGACAAATTCAAGGGCGTGTAGTCAAGATCCGCTTTACAGATGGTGTTGTAAAGCGTAACATCTCGCATGCTGTTAAAATAGTCTCGCAACTGTATAACTTGTGACTCACACAGTTTCCTGACATCTACAATGCCCCTGCCCCCTCTTATGTCGTGGTAGAACTACCTTTTCAATCGGCGAATTACTGTGGTGCATTCGGTGTTTCGTCATTTCTACGCGGATGATTCTGTTTAATCGTTCGAGGTCAGTGTTCGACCATTTGATGAGCCCAAAGGAGTACGTGAGAACAGGGATGGCGTAGGTGTTGATTGCCCTGATCTTGTTTGCCGAGTTAAGAGAACTCTTCAGAACCAATCTGAGTCTTGCAGTGAAGGCAGTCGTTAGGCTTTTCTTAACTATCGTATGCTGAATACCCTTAGATTCGAGAATATCCAGGTATTTATATGACTCGCCCTTAGCCATTGCCTCGATGTCATTCCCGAAATCGTTCTCTATCTCTGCGGTCCCTAATTCTCCTCTAGTTAAATGCACTGTTCGACATTTATTTAGTCCAAACTCCATGTGGATATCATTGGAAAACTGTTTTGTAACATCAATCACTTGCTGCAGTTTCTCGTCCGAACTAGCGTATAGCTTCAGGTCATCCATGTATAGAAGATGGATCATTTGATGATCATCCTCGTTATCATTTACTCGGAATCCATAAGACATGCTATTTAGTGTTTTTCTCAGTGGGTTCAATGCTAAACAGAACTATAATGCACTGAAGGAGTCTCCTTGGAATATACCCGTCGCAATGCATATTCATCTAGTTATCCTTGGTTGTCAATGATCAAAATACTGGATTCTTGTACCCCTAAGCATCATCGCATGACTTAGGAAGTCAATGATGCGTGGACAAATTTTGTATACTTTTAAGACTTCAAGCAAATAGTCATGTGGTACGGAAGGAAACGCTTGCTTGTAGTCAATGAATGCCATGTGGAAGTTTCTTTGATGTTTACGAGCTTGCGTCATGGCAACAGCGTCTATGGTGACTAGATCTTTACTGCCTCGTGAGTTTTTACAACATCCTTTTTGTTCTTCTGTAAGGATGTCATTCTCGTCGTAGTGAGAATATACCTTATCTGCTATGATAGCTGTAAGACATTTATATATTGTTGGAAGATAGGCTATCGGTCGAAATTCAGATGGATTTTGACCGCCTGGTTTTTTAGGCAACATATACGTAGTACTCTGGAGCATAAAGCCTGGCATCAGATCTGGGTGTTCGATGATCTTCTGAAAACACCTTGCCAACGCAGGATGCACACTAGTCAGGTATTTGTACCAGAAGTTGTGCACCATGTCCGGACCTGGAGCTTTCCAGTTACTTGCTTTTTTCAAAACCGCTGAAACATCTAAAGCTGTGATGTTAGTCAGCTCCATTTCAGGGTTATTGCTTGCTCTTGTTTCCTCTAGTTGGAACCACGCAGTGTCCAAATTGCTTTCGTTAGTTTTTCCCCAAACATCCGACCAATAGTTAGTCATGTCTTCCAATTGAGGGACTCCGGTGTCATATTGGTTATTTTGCTTTGTACTCAGTTCACGTTAAACCTTCTTCCATCTGCCTAAAAGGTTCGTTTTTGTCGCCTTCTTGCACTACTTTTCTTGTACCGACGCAGTCTAGCAGTAAGAACATCAAGTCTCTGCCGTTGGGAGTCCATAATCTCATCCAATATTGCTGGTGTCAATGTCTCGATGTACCGAGGGTGGATGATTGTAATAACATGGTGTATCAGCTTTCTGGTTCGCTTTCCTTTCTTATATTGAGTCAGTCGATCCAATTTGCACCTTACTTTGCTGACATCCATATCCAACCTGATCTTCCATGTTGGATCTCGCTCCCGCCCTGGGGCAAAGGCTGCATTTATAGGCCTAGTTCTGCGGCCTAACGTTCTAACGGTTGCCACAGCTGCACAGTATACAAGAGTTTGTACCTCTAACGCATATTGTGTTGCGTTCAAATGCATAGGTAAAACCTTGCTGTTCAGGTGTTCTATTAGTCCCCACAGATCATTTGTGATGTTCATCTTGGGCAGTGAATGCCTTTGTGTTGGCTCTACATGCCTGAACTCTAGTCAAGCATGACCTAAATTTCGTTCAAGGTGCTGTAGTTTTTCTTGGACTAAGCTGTTCAGATCATCGTTTATAATGTCCGGATGTGGTTCTAGTGGATCCGGTGCTTGATTTTCATTATCCCTAGCGCCTATGCCTTCAGCTTCAATCAAGCCTTCGTTGTCCACATCTTCCAATGGAAGTTCATCAATAGGAAGTTGCTGTTCCACTTCCATTCCGATGGCAGCTATCTCAACAGCCGAAAGCAATCTGTTTACAGATATTGAGCGTTTTTGGTCTGCTAGATTCTGATCATTTATTCTTGTGGCTAGTTCTGGGTACCTAAGTAAGAAGAGTCGATGATGTTCTCTCCTTAAACTTTGCCCACTTTTCTTTGCCAAAAAATAAAAGCGTTTTGAACCTCTGCTTCTGGCACTGGTTGTATTAGGCCATCTACCTCCAGAGGATGTGGTGGTGCTGGATTGACCAGGTTGAGGAGGAACATCAATTGCCGCTGCTTGTTCGTGTGATGCGGCTTCCTCTAACTGCTGTTCATTGCCGTTGTTTTTCCACGCCAAATCAACCTGTTGTTTATTCTCCATTGCTCCATCTTCTGAGATGAGTAGATAAGTCCTGATGTCCTTCACCTTAGAGATAAGATCTCTTAGTGCAATTTTCTCTATTTGAGGATACTTTGCGGCAAATTTTGTTGTAAAATGTTGTCCTTTTTTGCGTGAGGTTTCAAACTTCGCACTTTCGTAATAAAGATGCATCAGTTCCTCATTCATTGTGGTATCCCACTTGATGCTCTCCCACGGTATTTCTGTTGAAGTGGTTGCCTGCAAATAGCTAACGCTAGCCAAAGCATCCTAAGCAGACGTATGTCGCAGATGTTCTTGCTGGTCAGCTGTTTGATTAGTGAGATCCGCCTGACCATCTCGCAGCTCACCATCACCACCGCCCCGCATGCTGTGGCCCCCAGCGGTGGCTCCAGGGGTGCCCCGACGATCCTCGGGTAGCGACAAGCGTTTCAAAATTTTCAAAAGACTCCTATCATTTATGGGTTTTCGTTTTCCTCTTAGTCACTTTCCTCTTCGTTCTCTGCCTGTCTGGCATGGAAAACCCTGTCAGTAGCAATGCTACAGCCAACATGGCCGTCAAAATCATGAGAGGAAATCTCAAGCCCTACCGCGACGACAACGCGAGAACACCTTCGGTCGGGATTTGTATTAATTATTTATACAATACAAACGATTAATTTTGTTTTATTTGTATTGATAATAATAAATATATATATATATATATATATATATATAATACTATTATTTTGTTTAAACTTTTTCTCGGGTGAACCGGGTTTTTCGTCATAGCCACGGACTAAGTCAAGTGACTGATGAAATGAGGATGTTATAAGTTATTTTAATACTATGTTTGAAATCATTTGCGATGATGTTGTAGGTACAAAATTAGGAGCATGGTGTAGTTTGCAGTTTGTCTTTACCGCTGTTATCCTTACACAGCGGCCGTGAGTGTTGGAGGTGACAACAGTCGCCTCTGGATGCTAATATTATATATATATATATAGTAGTACTCTATTCATTTGGAGTAGTTCCATGGACGAAGGACGAGCTCAGATCCCTCGATATCGGGTCCCAAAAGGTTATGCACATGAACAAAAGCATGCACCTTAAGTCTTCGGTTCCACGACTTTACATCTCACGCCGTAAAGGTGGTCGTGGAATACTGAATCTTGAATGTCTTCACAACAGGATTATTCTGGGTACAGCACATATTGTTGCAAATGGACAAGATCATCTTCTTAAAATGGTCAGAAAACACGAAGAAGTAAGCAAAGGGGCGTTTCTTTACAAAGCAGCGGAAGAGGCTGCTGAAACACTCGGCCTTGACTTCAATATCAGGGGTGAGCGAAATGCATCAAATCTTATCCATCTTGAATACGCACTCCTGAAGGCCCGGATTAAGAAAGTACAGGAAAAAAACTTCCGCGAAGAGCTCCTCGACAAGAAGATGCACGGCATCTTCCACAGAAATGTGGAAGATCAGTCGATGTCGTATGAGCTGACGTTTGCTTTCCTTAGATCACCCGGATTGAAGTCGGGCACAGAGGGCTTCATTTTGGCATGTCAAGATGGTGTCATTTCCACTCTAGCATACCGTCGCCACATTTTGAGCCAAGATATTCCCGATGATAGCTGCACAGCGTGTCATGAACACCCCGAGCATCTAGGACACATACTATCTAGTTGTCCAGCTCATGCGGGAACAACCTACATCCAAAGGCACAATGCGGCACTGAGAGTGCTTTATTACCATCTCTGTCACTCTTACGGCATTAGCCCAAATACCTCTCCGCTGAACGCCCCTAGAGAAATAGAGTCAATTGTCGAAAATGAGAAGTGCCGCATATATTGGAACTTCCTATTCTCGACAATTGTTTCTGTTGCGCACTCGAGGCCTGACATGGTTCTTCTTGACTTCGAGAAACGAACCATGTTCGTTATCGAATTTTCGGCACCAGCGGACAAAAACGTCACAGCGAAGGAGAAAGAAAAGAAAGAAAGGTATAAAGACCTTATGAGGGAGTTGCGACGGTTATACCCGGAATATTCTGTTAAGCTAATCGTCCTGATCATTGGCGCTCTTAGATGTGCCAAGGTTTCACTTGTTAATAGCCTGAAAAGTATCCCTGCGTGTCAACAAAATGCTGAGACACTTGCAGGGAGAATGCAGAAGGTGGTCGTCCTTGGGTCGCTTCGTGTCCTCAGGGTGCACGAGACTTTCGCCGGATCATCGTATTGAATTCGCGCAGACTGTAACCACCCATCTCACGGTCGTGAGACGTGGTTACAGCTGAAATTTTACCGCGATTTCGCTGGGAGCGGGTGCAATTTTTCAGATTAGCACCCGCTCCCGGCGAAATCCTGCGGTTGTCCTTATGACAAACTTTTAACTATATATTAGTCATGCCGTCGAGCGATATTTCCCGATCTCGACGCGATTCCGACTCAATCCTAGTCTTCAGCATCGGGTGTAGATCGAGTGGGTTTTGGCTCGACTCGACTTTGGCTCGGGAAGTCGATATATCGACTCGGGATCGGGTCGGGTTTTCGATACTCCTTCGATAGATGTGCACTTCTCAGTTGAACTGAGCGGAGAGGGAAATTTGACAATGGTTTGATGTCACTCGGCCCCCCTTGACTCCTCCACTGCCTGGTTAAACCGGTTATGGCTGTAGTGAAAATGCTGAGGAAAATGCTGAAATTTATTTTCCCCATAGTGGAAGAGTTGTACTTTGGCTTAGTAGTAAATAATTTGAAACATCCAAATGCAACTATAGAACCTATTTCAACCTTCATTTAATTTTAAATTATTTTTCAATAAAAAATAATCTTTTTTTTTAATATTTGGTAATATTGGACTATTCATTGAAAAGGAGCAAATAAAAAGCAGATTTTGAGAAGTGAACAATTTCCAGCTGAATTTTTTTAAATAGAATGCATTCGATTGAATCGTGAACTGAACATTTCAGAGTGCTGCATCCTACATTTGAATTTTCAACTCTACAATTGTAATTTTTTCCTTTTTAAATTGTTAATTCGTGAAAAAGAGTTTTGTACTTTAACGTATAAATAATAATAGAAGAATTATTATTTAAAAAAGGTTTAAAATATGAATTATTTGACGTTAGATGAAACAAATCTTTTGCTAAAAATTTTTTCAATTGCTCAATTTGTAATGTTTTTCACTTAAGATTTCTTCAAATGATATGATTAACAAATTCATTAATTCATTCTTCAATTTGGAGGATCACACATGATGAAGTGGATACATATTTCTTGAGCAGAAATCTTTGAAATGTTCTATTTATACAAGGTTTTTCAACAATATAGTAAAATTTTCCACAAATTATATGAATTTTTAAAAATTCAGTTGAACTTTCATTCGAACAGTTTAATTTTCAAACCAAATACATATGTACGATAAATTCTTAATGAAAACGTAAATAGTTCAATTTTCAATAAAAGCTGGAATGCTTCAATTGTTACTTCAGGAAATTACTTTTTTAACCTAAATAAAAGTTTTCAACAAAATAGTTACATCCTCAACCAATAAAATGAAATTTTAACCATGTAGTTCAAATTTCAATCAAGTAGTTGAATTGTCAACCAAGACGTTAAATTTTCTACAAAAAGACTAATTTTTCACAAAGTACATGAATTTCTAGACACGAAGGTAAATTTTCCAATTAAAAAGATAAATTTTCTACCAAAAATAAGGGAGTCACATTTTCAATTGAAAAAAAAAATTCACTTCGAAAAATGAACTTTAAAAAAAACTTGAATTTTCAAGTAAAAAAATTACTTTTCAAATGAATTGATGAATATTCATTTGTAAACAATGAAATGAATTTACAACAATGCGCCTCAACTGTCAATCAAGAAGTTGAATGTTCAATTAAGATACTTAATTTTACACAAAAAAGACAAATTTTGAACAAACACATGAATTTTCAACACTGTAGTGAAAGTCATAACGACTTTTAAGGGCATGTGATACTCCGGCCTGTGGTAAATCAGGTTCAGTTCCCCGGGTTTTTGTCCACAAAAATTAAAAAATTTCAAAACTGAATTCGGAGATGCTATATAATAGTATAACGGACGTCCCCGAAATCTTTTTTGAGGGATTATAAAAAAAAAAAATTATTTTGCTAAATACAAATTTTTTGTTTTTGCACGATGCTGTCAGTACACATAACCTCAAAATACACACACATGAATAAAACTTAGCAAAATTAAATTTTTTCAAATTATTCTACAAAAGAAGAGTTCGGGGACGTCCGTTAGCATGTTCGCTATCATTTCCCAAATGTTTAAGGCAAAATCTTTATTATTGTACGAAAAAAGCCGGGAGAACCTAACACTGCTAAAATCGATAATTTTCTAAGTATCACATGCCCTTAACTCGAAAATCAAAAAGTTCTGTTTTCTGTTAGAAAAATTAATATTCAACCAAAAATACTAATCATCGCGAGAATAGCTTCAATTTTCAAACTGAAAAATAAATTTGCAATCAATGATGTAGTTCAGTTTTCAACTGAATAAAATAGAGCGTCATCCATAATTCGAATGAATAAATTTTCTATGGAAAAAACTAATGCCCAAACAATAAAAACGTGTTTTCAATAATGCAGTCAAGTTTGCAACGAAGGAAGCAATTTTAGTTGGATTTTCAAATGAAGAGATTGTTTCTTAGCTAAAATGATGAATGTCCAAGTTGACTACTTAGATTTACAGTTATGAAATAAATTTCCACCTAAAACTAACGATTCTTTGACGAAATAGTTCAATTTTTTACAAATCAATTTATTCTCTAAAAAATATAGAATTAGTTCAGTTTCAACCAAAACGATGAATTTTAAAGCTTTCTAAATGAATGAATCAATATTCATATTACTTATAAGAATTATTTTCGGGAGAATAATTATTTGATGATTATTATTTCCTGTCGATTTCTTACCAAGAAGATGAATTCTCAACGTATACAAAATATTTTCTAACCTTGTGAAAAAATTGTTTGAACAGAAATTTTGTTCAAAAAACATTTTGATAAAAAAGTAAGGGTTAAGAAAAAAATTGTTAAAACAAATAATTTGTTGTGAAAAAATTTATGAAAAAACTTTGTTGAACAAAAATTCGTTGAGAAAAAAAATTTGAAAAAATGTTTTGAAAAAAATGTTTCGAAAACAAATTGTCGAAAAAAATTTGTTGTAAAAAAATTTGTTTGCAAAAAAATGGTATGAAAAAAATAATATTTGGAAAAAAAATTCTTAGAAAAACATTTTGGCGCTTGAAAACGTCTACAATGTGCATTTGTTTATATAATTTGTTCATAAAATGAACAAATATTAATGTCTGGCAACATTTATTCAAAAAACACATTGGCACTATAATTGCAACAAGATTAGAAGAAAAATTGATTTCGTTTCGCTTCAAAACGCCTAAAATGTGTATTGGTAATGTCATTAAAACAAGAGTACAAAAAAAAGCATTGGTTTCGTCTTATTAATGTCTTCCATGTACATTTGTTTATAGAATTTGTCAATAGAATTGGACAATAACATTCAGTCTTGAATTTTGATGGTCACGTATCATCCAATCAATGAAAGCAAGCAATTTTAGAGCAAGAATATACTTTGAAAACAAATATTTCTTCATGTCGATTGTTCGTTAATAAAATTTGCTTTTAACAATGGGCTTTATAAGGTAACAATTTATTTCTTCTTTCTTATACCGATGTGCATTAAACCCAAGTGACTTGAAGTATAAGAAAAATTGTGTCTAGGAGATAAAACATGAAATGCAAAAAAACGACACTTTTTGCTGTTTGCATTAACATAAAAATTAAATGAACAAAAAAATAAAATATACACTTACAACGCTTTCTAGGGAATTTAGTCCTGAATTTTACAAAAAAAAAAGATCTTAGATCGGTGCATTATTGCGTTCTAGATGTCCTTTTAAAATTTGAACCTCGTTTTTCATTTCAACCCTCTGTAGACCGCTACGTCACAGACTCACATCTGGCAAAGGAGGATCGAAAACCCGACCCGATCCCGAGTCGATATATCGCATTCCGAGCCAAAGTCGAGCCGAGAGAAAACCGACCACGGGTATCGAAAACCCGATCCCGACCCGAGAAAAAACCGACGCGATCTCGACACGATCACGGGAACGTATCGTATCGAACAGCACCACTAATATATATATATATATATAATTAAAAAAAAGAGTTAAACAACCACCGCAGGGTCCTACTAAGAGCAACTGCCATATAAAACATGTCAATAGCCCCTAGTAGAACCACGGTAAATTACACCTATGACCACGTCTCACAACCGTGAGATGGGTAGTCACAGGGCACGACGAAATCACAACGACAGGCCGGCGAAACCCTCGTGTGTCTTGAGGACACGATATATATATATCAGGGTGTCTAAAAAGTCCCGGGGCGGTTGGATATTTCTTCAGGTAAAATATTTTTCAAAAAAGTGAAGGTCATTCCTGAAGTAAATTTCAACGGGGAATTCAATGGTGACCTTCATTTTGACCTTGAAGTTGACCTTCATGGCTTTTTGAAGGTCAACATTTTTTTTAAAATGGAAACCACTTTTTTTCACATCTGCAATCGATAGAGCGAAAAATACTACGTTAAAGTACGTACCCAAGTCATATGTCAATTGTAACGTTCCAGGTCAGTTAAAGGTTATTTGAAATTAACAAAGTTTTTCAAGAGGTCAGTGTAATTCCTGAAGTAAATTTCAACGAGAAATTCATTGGTGAGCTCTGTATTGATCTTGGTGATGATCTTCAAGGTTTTTTCAAGGTTTTTTCCAAGCAGTTTACGTTTACGTTTAGCATTACCCAGAAACAACGACGTGGACGTAGTAAATTCTGTTCCCTTTGGGGTGCTTGATTAGCGTGAGTCCCCTTGCCTCTCACGTTCCGGGGTGCTTGATTAGCGTGAGTCCCCTTGCCTCTCACGTTTCGGGGTGCTTGATTAGCGTGAGTCCCCTTGCCTCTCACGTTTCGGGGTGCTTGATTAGCGTGAGTCCCCTTGCCTCTCACGCTTCAGTGAAGATATTCGAACTGAAAACCTTGAGCTTCTTGACAAAAAGCTATGCGATTGTAAAAATGAGTTATAGCATTACGAATCATCTCCCTATCAATCAAAGTAGCCTCTTGCAGAATCCGATTCTGCAATTCGTCTAAGCTTTGAGGTAGCGTTGAGTATACTTTGCTCTTTAAATAACCCCAATGAAAATAGTCGAGAGGCGTTAGATCAGGAGATCTAGCAAGCCACTCGATTTCACCCCTTCTTCCAATCTACCTATGAGGGAACTGAATATCCAAATATGCTCGAACCACCCTACCGTAATGAGCCGCTGCTCCGTCCTGCTGGAACCAAATATTTTGAAAATTTTCGCCTGTAATCTCCCTTATTCTTGGTACAATTTGGTTTCTGAGAAGCTCTTCATATGCACGGGCATTGAGATTACCATCGATGAAGAAAGGGAATTTCAATGTATCATTCAAGATACCGGCCCAAACATTAATATTCTGTGGATATTGTGTGTGACTCTCCAACATCCAATCAGGATTTGTGTCGGACAAATATCTACAATTTTGCCTGTTAACTTCACCTTTTAAAGTGAAAGTAGCTTCATCTGGAAATACTGTATTGTACAAGAAAAGAGGATCTCTATCAATTCTGTCCATCATAATTTCACAAAATTCAACCCGACGATCAGGATCGTCTTCATTGAGCTCTTGTACCAGATGAACTTCGTAAGGATGGAAATTAATGCTTTTTAAAATACTTCGCACTGTCTCAGGAGCAACGTCACGCTCATCACTAGCTCGACGTAAACTAAGGTGTGGGTTTTCAACCAATGCTTGGGCTATGTCCATCTGCATCTCCTCAGATCCTGCAGATTTTGGGCGACCAGTTCTCTGAAGGTCCTTGAAAGATCCATGATTCATAAAGCGCCTTCCAGTTCTTTCAATTGTTGATTTTGAGACAGGATTTAACCCTTCTCCATTACGAAAAGTGCGATTGAAAAGCAAAGGAACTTGATCATAAGATCGAACTCGATCTCCCCAACCACGCATCATTAATACAGATACCCTCTCTCGTTCCGAAAGTTTAGCTTGCGCCATAATAATCTTTTAGCGAAAGATAGTAAGTATGTACTCGTAATACGTAAATTTAGTTTTGATTCGTAATATTCGTATGGAGATAGAAAAACGGTATAGGACTTATGTTATCGCCTTAGGTATCGAAAAACGGCATAGGACTTTTCGATATAACTCTTTGGGGAGGAACTTAACTCTCACCAGAACTCCTGGAACTTTTAATGAAAAATTTCCTATAATGATTTTACAATATTCAAAACGCTGTAGCCAAGATCAATACAGAGCGCACCAATGAATTTCTATTTGAAATTTAATTCAGGAATTACACTGACCTCTTGGAAAACGTTGATTTCAAATAACCTTTAACTGACCTGGAACGTTACAATTGACCTATCGCTTGGGTACGTATCTGAACGTAGAATTTTCCGCTCTATCGATTGCAGATGTAAAAAAAGGGGGGTTTCCATTTTTTTAAAAACAACAAATTTGACTTTCAAAAAGTCATGAAGGTCAATTTCAAGGTCAAAATGAAGGTCACCATTGAATTCCCCGTTGAAATTTACTTCAGGAATTGCACTGACCTCTTGGAAAACTTTTTTCATTTCAAATAACCTTTAATTGACCTTGAACGTTACAATTGACCTATGACTTGGGTATGTACCTGAACGTAGAATTTTCCGCTCCATCGATTCCAGATATAAAAAGGGGGTTTCCATTTAAAAAACTAAAGTGACCTTAAAAAAGCCATGAAGGTCAAAATAAGGTCACCATTGAATTCCTCGTTGGAATTTA
The DNA here is from genome assembly GCA_932178445.1 of Andricus quercusramuli. NCBI lineage: Eukaryota > Metazoa > Arthropoda > Insecta > Hymenoptera > Cynipidae > Andricus > Andricus quercusramuli. The sequence continues at coordinate 14,524 of CAKNXH010001806.1, forward strand.
CTTCAGGAATGACCTTCACTTTTTTGAAAAATATTTGCCCTGAGGAAATAAAATAATAAGAATAATGATTTTATGTCATATATTTAAAAAGTCTTTTAATTTCAGTTCATGTTTTCACATGATTCGAAGGTAAAAATTTATTCATTTTTTAATTTGCCTTATTATCATCATATCATATTATTAATGACAAATAATAAAGAAAAAAGTAATTAATTAATCATTTAATTAAAAAATCTTCATTTTAATTAAATAATTAAATGATGAATTTAATTACAAAATAATAAGAATAATGATTTTGTCATATATTTAAAAAGTCTTTTAATTTAAGTTTATGTTTTTACAGGTTTCGAAGATGAACATTTTATTTTTATATTGCAATTCGGTCGCGCAAAAAAGTAAATGGTTAAATTCATCATTTAGCAAGCATTATTTAAACTGTAAACGCATTTTTTGTAGAACTTTGTAAATATTACAACGAAAAATAGCCATGTTTACGATTTTTCTTGCGCAAGTTACAATTTGAAATGGCAAAATTGATTAAATTTCACAAAAACACTGACTTCAGAGTTCAAATGATGCATGTTAAATGGTAAATTTAGCCTTTTACTATAACATTAAAATTGACTAAAAGTGAACAATTGTTCTTTAATTTGAGGTAGATAATTTAAAAAATACAACAATTATTTATTACAACAAAACTCTTTATTTAATTGATCTTCGCTCCACATATTCCGGTTTGTCGTGTTTCGTTCATTATAGCATGTTTTAAATTTTTCATCAAACTCAATTTTGTTCACAATACACTCAACCATAATTTTCACGTTTTCGCTCGTTTATACTACTCGCTTCAAGATTGATGGCAGACTGATGTTATTTATAAATGGTCAATAAGTTCAGAATTTGATTGGTATGAATAACATCTATTACATTATATTGAATGACAAGAAATTTCACTGCTAAATCAAAATACATAATATTAAACAGTAATAATTCATGAAGCATTCAAGATGTAGTTAATAATTATACATAAAATAAATCTGAGTAGATATAATTATGCAGCAATAATTATTATACTTATTATTATTATTCACATTAATTATAAATTTATTATTTAATTATTCGATTAATATAACAATTTTTTAATCAAATGATTATTTAATTAATTACGCTTTTCTTTATTATTAGTCATTAATAATATTAATAATATTTTAAATATATGACATAAAATAATTTTTCTTATTATTCAGGAAGAGTATATTCTAATAATTAGATAAAGATGAAAATAAATTTTAAAAAAAGTTAAATAGCCATTTAATGTGTTTTAATACTCTCTGGCTGCTTTCCTGTAAAAGCCTAAAAGGTGTCAGGATTTCAGAAGAATAGCTGAGTATTCTTATGCATGCCTAAATAAACCAGGCACTTGGACGCCAGGTACAGATTTCGTCCCAAAAACGTCCGAACGCCGGCAGTCGGCTGAATGCCTAGGCAGTCAGCTGAAAGTCTGAATCCTCTAAAAGCCTACGACATATATATATATATATATATATAT
>CAKNXH010001806.1:16472-26507 GCA_932178445.1 Andricus quercusramuli
CTATAGATATACGTTGTTCCTGCGTGGGTCGGACACCCCGATAGTATATGTTCTAGGTACTCAGCGTGTGCATGACACGCTCTGCACCTATCACTGGGAACTTCTTGACATAAAATGCGGGCGCGGTATGCTAAGGTGGAGATTACACCGTCCTGGCATGCGAAAATGAAGCCCTCTGTACCTGAATTGAGCCCTGATGATTTGAGGAAAGCAAAAGTTTGCTCCTTTGACAAGGACTGTTTTTCTACATTTCTGTGAAAGTTTCCGTGCATATGCTTGTCGAGTAGCTCTTGGTAAAATTTTCTAACCTCTGCTTTCTTTACTTCGGCTTTTAGACGTGAAGCATCTAGATGGAGTAATGCACTTTCCTCACTTCTGATGTTGAAATTCAGGCCAAGGGCCTCGGCAGCTTGCTCCGCGGCTTTGTAAAGGAACGCTCCTTCGCCAATCATCTCGTGGTTTCTGACCATCTTTAGGAGAGGATCTCTGCCATTTGCAACTATGTAAGCTGTACTTAAAACAATTCGGTTATGAAGACATTGGAGATTCAGAAGTCCGCGTCCGCCTTGACGGCGTGAAATGTATAATCGTGGAACTGACGAATTGATATGAAAGCTTTTATGCATATGCATGATCTTACGCGTGGTGACATCAAGGGCCTTAAGCTCGTTCTTCGTCCATTGAACCACCCCAAACGAGTAGAGTAGAACCGGCACGGCAAGCATGTTAGTCGGAGAGACTCCTTCACTGATGTTACGTCCTGAATGCGGCTTTGAGGCACGCCCAGGTATGTATAGGTCTCTCCAGTGTTAAGATGTCTAATAACACTTATATCTACAAGCTCAGGGTCCTTGGGAACGCCAGTAATCTTTCCTTTCTTCAAATGAATTTTGGCACACTTGTCCAAACCAAAGTCCATCCCAATCTCTCCTGTGTAGTTCTTGACGATATTTATAGCAGTTTGAAGTTTGCTTTTACCAGCGGCATAGATCTTCAGGTCATCCATATAAAATACATGAGTTACCTTATGCTCACGCTGATTAGTGTCGCCACAGAGGTTTCCAGGAGAATTTCGTAGTGCGTATTTCTAGTACCTAGAACACATACTATCGGGGTGTCCGACCCACGCAGGAACAACGTATATCTATAGACATAATGCGGCCCTAAGAGTACTTTATTACCACCTTTGTCGCTCTTACGGTGTTGGTCGCGACCCCGCCCTGCCGAACGCTCCAAGGGATATAGAGTCAATTGTCCGAAACGAGAAGTGCCAGATTTTCTGGAACTACGATTTTCGGGCAGCAGTCTCCGTTGCGCACTCGAGGCCTGACATTGTTCTCCAAGACTTCGAGAAACGAACGATATTCGTGATCGAATTCTCGGCTCCGTCCGAATACAACATCACTGCAAAGGAGAAAGAAAAAGAGGAGAGGTATCAAGACCTTAAAAGAGAGCTGCAACGACTGTACCCAAAATATTCGGTACGAGTAATTGTCCTTGTGATAGGTGCTCTCGGAGGTGCTAAATTATCACTGGTTCGTAACCTTAAAGCCATACCCGCGTGCCAAAAATATGCCAAGGCACTTGCGAGATGGATGCAGAAAGCTGTCATCCTTCGGTTGCTTCGTGTCCTCAAGACACACGAGGGTTTCGCCGGCCTGTCGTTGTGATTTCGACGTGCCCTGTGACCACCCATCTCACGGATGTGAGACGTGGCCATAGGTGTATTTTACCGCGGTTCTACTGGGGGCTATTGACATTTTCTTTTTAGATGGCAGTTGCTCTTAGTGGTACCCTGCGGTGGTTGTTTAACTTTTTTTTTAATTATATATATATATATATATATTTAATATGCTGATATTAATGAGGAAACTCATTTTTCTCTCAGGCTTAAGACGGTTACAGCCCAATATGTGGAAGGCATTTTTGGTTAGATTTGGATTTTTTGTTTTTTTGAATATTATGCACGGGGTTGTCCCGGTATATATTATCAGTCACGGTCGCATTATTATAATGCAATCAAGTGACCTGATAAGAGCGTGTGCCCTGACATGTTGGGCAAAGCCGGGTTTTTACCCCATCATTCACGGACTGGGTTGCAGTTAAGTGCATGATGGGGGACCTACAGCTTAAGGTGGGTTCCGAACCACCAGAACCTCGGTGAAGGTACATAGAAAAATTTCAAGAGGTACCGGCTCAGGGATCGAACCCCGGACCTCTGAGGTGAAGTCCGAACGTTTAACCAACTGAGCCACTAACCAACTGTATTATTGTTATTATTTTTACTATTGTTTCTATCCTCAGTATGTTCCAACCTTTTGTTCATAAACTTAGTTACAACATTTGTAGGATAATCATTTTCAATTAAAGTTTTTGTGACTAAATCAAGATTCTTATTTTTGCATGTATGGTTAGAAAGTCTTACTGCTCTGTCAACCAAGGAGCTGTTCATTTTATAGCATACTGTTTCTTCATAGAATTAATTTCAATCTAATATGAATTGCAATATCTAATTTATAATGAATAAAAAATTCCATACTCTAGAAGCCAACTATATAGCTACGATAGGATAATAATAGAGAATCCGTTTTTCTATCTCATGTATGATGTAGGATATATAATGCGCACACGGCAGACCATTGAGCAGCGAATCAAATTCATTCTGTAACCACCTTGTTTATACGACATTAATTCTCTGTATTCAAGAAATGTCACTTGCTCTTGTTTGGCTGAAAGGATAATGTGATGGCCCACCAACATTTTTATCTTAACATCCCGATAATGCCAATACAATATGCAACTCGTTTCATTTTTATTATTTTTCAACATCTACTACACCAGTTTTGGAAAAATCTTACACGACTTTATAATTTTCAACAAAATGTCGTCTAAAATGACTTGCTCCAGGATCTTTCCTTACTCCGGAATCTTATAATGACTTGATTCATTAAGATGGTAAACAATTTACATAAGAAAAAAATTTTACTTCGTTTTTATACAGTGTGATAGTTTTTTTTGTCTTCTGAGTCTAGGCGATACATATTTATACGACTGAGGAGGCCCTTCGTCGAAGGGCGAAACTTTGAAGTTTCTATAATAAATTTTTGGACCAGTATACCAACAATAATAACATCTTCTAACTAACCCTGTATAATTTGGACAAGAATTTCTTTTTACTGAAATCTTATTATAAACTCAAAGGGTACAAGGACAGAGTTCTCAACTCTTCCAGATTCTTCCAGATTCTTCCAACCCTTAATTGATCTACAAACAGGGCGAACCATACAACATATTAAATCACCAGACACCTTCAAAAATTATATCTCCGATAAATTCTCAAACCACGTCCATTATTACATAGATGGTTCTAAATTTCCCGACACATTCGTTGGAGCTTCCATGTATTCACGACACCTTAGCCTTGAACTCAAATTAAAAATTTCAGAATACGTCTCTATTTTTACTGCAGAAGCGATAGCAATTAGTGAGGCAATTCAAAATATTCTAGACAACAGTTTTCCTTTATCTGTAATTTTTTCCGATTCTAAAATTGTTTTAGAAGCTTGTCAAAAGTTCAATGCTACTTCTACTACATCCCATCTTATCCATGAAATTCGGAATCTTCTTTTCATCGCTAAATGTAAAGGCCTGGAAACAACCCTGGTGTGGATCCCTGGCCATAGGAGCATTCCAGGCAGCGAAAACGCTGACAACCTTGCCAAATTTGCAACAATAGACGGTATTCCTCAAATCTCAAAATCTGTGATCCTCCCTCAACGTATATACAATGCTTTGGAAGTTTGGAGGAGGGTTTCGGATTCTGGACAGAGCGGCTAATTTTATTTCAAAAACTTTTTCAATCCAATCAAGGTTGGCAAACCTTGGTTCCGCAAATCAAAACTAGACAGAAGATCAATTGTCATTTCATCCAGACTACGTGCTAACCATTACTATCTACCTACAAGCTTGATAAGGCAAAAATGCATCGAGAGAGACGATTGCGCTTTTTTTTGGGTTTTCTGATGGGGACATCAATCATGTTTTATGGGCTTGCCCCAATTTCACAGAATACAGGAGAAATCTAGAATCTTCTCTCATCAAAAATAAATTCCTTCCACCTTACTCAGTCGAACCATTTCTCGTTTATCCATAAAGCAAAAGAACTTCTTTTCTTTTGCAATTTTTCAAAATTAACGATTCTCTGATCTAAAAAATTTTCTTTGATTTAGGAATCTTCATAATTCCTACTTACTGTCAATAAATTCGTTTCATTCGTTCTCAACATATCATTTAAAATTTCGCGCCATTTCTGAATGCGCAAGATGCCACCTTTTGCTCTCATAACCAACTACCTCGCTTAACAAACCTCTATCCCTATTGGTTACTGCTCACTACTCCATCTACTTAACCTGATACAAAGGCACATAACCAGTAGCCGTCATAGCCTTGGCCCCGTAGGTCCCGCATTAACGGTTGAGAGATTAGTCTCCAGACCTAGGCTAATTGACTGCTCTCTTGCAGTATACTAAAGAAGAAGAAGTAGCGTGTAGCGGCGGACTGCGCGCACTGCTACCAACATTGTTTTCCGTCTATAGTTCTGTACTATTATTCCTACAGATGCCTTTCCTTCCTAAAATAATAACCGAAATTTTGTTTTCATCACTCAAAATATCCCGATTTACCATTAACATGGCGAAAAATGGGCTTTAAAAGAGACAGGGAAAACCTGTAAAAGACAGGGGAAACACTGGGAAAAGAGTAAAAGGGAACTGATGGGCACCCTGATTGTGTACACAGGAGCAAACTCAGTCTTTGTACTCGAACGTGAGTTCTGCAAACACGCGAGGGTAAAATCCTAGGTACACACAAAATTTATGTAACAAACGTATGATTTACAAGTTGATCTCGTCTGACATTTAAGGTTAGATTGACGCGGCCGTAATTGTACACGGGCAACAGCGAATACGCATGTGCGCAGTTTAATTACGATCATACTCGTAATTTTATCCCGCACATGCGCATTCGCTGTCGCTTCATCCGTTGTGTAAACGGATACTTTCGGAGCTAAAAAGGCGCTGATAAAACGCGTAAATTATACCTGCGTTACATGAAATAATTTGAATCAGACTAAAATTACATTATCATTTCAACGCCTCCATTCAATATGAGTGTATATCTGTCGACAGCACTGTATATGGGGCTATATGTAATATGTTCGAAAAAGAATCAGAATATTCGACAGAAAAGAAAGTTATTTTAAAATATAACATCGAAAATTGCAGGTATATGATTTGGTTTAAGAAACGAAAAAATTCTCTTTATATAATGGTTTATTAGTACATGGTTATTTAGTGTAACAGAAATGAAGTAGTTATTAATTGCACATAAATCAGGGATTATCATAAAATATTTGTGATAGTAAGATTACATTTTTTCTTTGGTTATTATCAAAATTACAAGAATGGTGAGAAATAAGTTACTGTTTATTATTACCTTTTTTATTATTCTATAACATACTGATTAATAGATCTTAGGGAGTAATTATGACGTTAAAACTTAATTAAACTCTTCAAACCATTTTCAGTATTTTAAAGTGTAATTGTGACTTTTTTATAACATTTCAGACTTAAATCAGCTCTCCTGAAAAGTTTCTAAAATGCAGAATTACATATAGTTTCATGGACGGTGCAGTCAGCATGTAAACTCATATTGAATGGAGGCGTCGATTTACGATTTGAGTTTCATGTAATAACAATACATTTTTATTTAGTTATTAATTTCGGTACTAAAAATAATTGAAGGGTCCCTGGACATATAGGCGTAAGTGCCAAAGGTCAAATTTACAAGAGACACATTATTGCGGAGTAGCCAACCAGTGAAGGGAGAAGGAATTGGGGAACCGAGAAAAAGGAGTGAACTCATTAACGAGACATTATGTAATACAAAGATTAGCATTACTTTATTGAGACTTACGATTCGACGTATGAGTCGACCGGCTCGAAGTTTGGCGGGTAATCCCGGCGAGAGGTACAGCGAAGTTCGTTGCGGCAGAGTTACTTGAGGTCGGCGATCCGGAACCGGGGAAGTCCCTTCCAGGAGACGAGCGGGATCACGCGAAACGTCAACCACGGGCGGGATATTGTCAGAGCAGATTAACCCTTGTGTGCGCACCCGGGTACCCGGGTGCCCACCTCGGTACTTTTTTGCACGTAACTGGGACAAAAATGGAAAATCTGCTTTGAGCCTCCGAATCATCGTTATTTAACTTAATGTCAATCAAATATTGCATTTAGAAACTCTTCAGAATTTTTTAAACGAAAATAATCGAATTCAAAGTATACATACGTATGAGGGGCACCCGGGTACCCACCATGAAAAATATCAAATATAGCTGCATAAATAGTGTTATAGTATATTTATTTGGTTCATGCCCATAAAATATGATGCAAAATGAATAAAAAGATAATAATTCTGAAAAAAAACGTTTATTTAATACATGCATTGCATTTAGACAAGGATTCCGAATGTTCGTCGCAGACAGGCAGTTTGCATTCGCAGCAGACCTTTCTAGTTTTTCTTCTTTTTTTATTACCTGTTGGTAGCAGATATGACAGGAACCGGCGATCTTCCTCCTTCCTGATGCATCTCGTTCAACTGCCGGACCTGGAGTAACATCCATAGGATTTAGTTGTCGCCCGATTATACTTTCGATAGCAATCTTGGAACTATAATTCCTCATTACTTGCAAATTTTGAGACCGAGCCTCTATCATCGGTTTTGCAAGTTCTTCGCTCAATTGGTGGATGAACAGTCGCCGTTGGTTAGTTTTTTTGGCAGCATCGTATTGTTTTCATAGTATATAAGATATGAAGCGAGAGTGCTAATGTCTAGCATGTTGAAGAACATAGTTAGCGGCCATCTCAAAGTGCGACGTTGTGTTGAGTATCTGCTGACCATCTGGTCCATGGTGTCAACGCCACATTTATATTTATTATAAAATGTTATAATGAGGCTTCTTCTTACCATCATTGTTCACAGCCATGTCGGAATGCATCGTTGACATCATAATGATTGCTTTATTTTTCATCGGCACGTATGAGCACAGCGTAGAGTGTAATTCTCTCGATTTCTTTGGAGCCATTTCACTGGGAATATAGGGCTTATTCTTCCTCAAAGTTCCAACTATAGTTAATTTCCATGAAAGTAAGTGTTTGGCAAGAGGTAACGTGGTAAAAAAATTATCCATGCAAATATTTCTACCACTGCCTCGATATGCGACTGCTAGTTCCTTTACTACTCTTTCGCCTTGGTTTTTCTCTCGAGCGTTGCCTTCTTTGCCAGTGTAAATCATTCCGTTCAAGGGATAGGCATTCTCAGCGTCGCAAATCCACCAAACCTTAATGCCATATTTGGCCGGTTTTGAAGGAATGTATTGAGTAAACTTCGTGCGACCACGAAAAGGGTAAAGTTGTTCATCGATGGTTAAATTCTCCGTCGGCCTGTACATCTGGGATAAATTTGTGTTGAGCATAGTCCAGATATCTCGGATCGGAGCCGCTTTATCTTTTTTTACCCTTTGCTGGCGTGTATTTGAGTCATCGAATTCACTTACGTGATCCTTGTTCGAATTGTTTACACCAGAACAAATCAAAATAGAAATAAAGGAGTACATCTCTTCTACGCTTACAAGCTTCCATTGTCGCTGTGAATCTGGATTCACTGAATTGTATTCTGTGTAGACAGACAAAGCCTTTCTATTTGTGTGGGAAATAATCGTATTTACCATGTCTTCTGTAAAAATTTTCTTGAAAAAGTCGCTTACAGAAAGTGTCTCTGTGCTTCTGTGAGGACCACTTCGTTCACGAGTTACATTGTGAGAAGGCGTTTGACATTGAAGACGTGGGGTTTTATTCCAGACGGTTTTGTCTTTGCTAATGTAAGCGTTGAGGGTTTCACCCTTTGGTGCTGCAGCTCGAGCTTGATGCTCTCTCTCTCACCTGCACTACTTTGATTCTCTACTTCTCCCTCTTCTTCGGTATCCTCGTCTTCATCAGTCATGTCTCCATCGTCCTCGTCTTCTTCGTGAACTGCGTCTTCTCCAGCAAGTGGAATTCTTTCATCATCTGAATCATCAGAATGTTCATGACTATGAGAAGACGTTTCCTTGGATGAAATTTTACGTGGTAGCCAGTCTTCGTCTTCGCTATCAGATGGCACGTCAGAATCTTCGTCGAAATCTCCCAAAAAATCTTTCAAATAGGCATCTTTCTGCGTAGAATTTAATCTGAAATAAAACTCATGCATTATTTTTTTTTCAATAAAATAACAGAAAAAAATGAATTTTTGAACGAAACGCTAAAAAAACTATAGATGTACATTCTATTTTACCTCGCAAATTCAGCTCTCAATAATTCCTCCATAACTCCAAAGTAACCAATTTTGCACTAATACATTCAAAACAATATAGATAAAATAGTCACTGCACAAAACCAATTCACTTTAGGAAAAGAAGCGACGATCTTATATCGATATTCTGCCTAGGCTGGCAAAGCGTAATCAGTTGCTTTGCAGCGGCACGTTCTGTGAATGAAGAGTACGTTTAAAATGGAGCTCACTTGTAAGGAAAGTTAGATAATTCCCTGAATAAGAGAGATAGGGGGTTCCCCATAACTTGTCACTAAATGTCGAGCACCTAGAGTCCATTAAAATGAAAAGAATGCCAAGCGCCACCTAGGTGGATACCCGGGTACCCTGGGTGCCCAACAACGTAGGCAATGTTGGGTGCGCACACAAGGGTGTAATAACGCAGTAATAACGACGGTTAGCACCAGACACTTTCACTCAAGATTAGTGTATCGGAAGGCGAACGAGCCAAGACTGAGCGGCGACTGTGCTTTTGCTCGGAACTTCGGGTCCCCTCGGGTGGTTCCGTTCCGACTCGTGTACGGCCCGGGAACCCTTTCGTGCAGGGTCGTACCGAGTCCCACATTGGTAACAGTTCTGTTACAACATAAAACTGTCTATTTCTAACGAATTTAATTTTTGTATTTAAAAATTACTTTCGAACTATTACTCAATTCTTTCGAATCATTATATTATATATCTCAACATCCAATTTATTTAAAATCACGTTGCAACGACGTCTAAACGACGATATATTTATCTTCTTCTTGTTTGTGGCTTCTCACTGTACAGCAATTAAAGTACAGTTCAAAAGTACAGCTGCCTCCACTAGTATGAATGAATGGGCAACTCTCCGTAGCCCCAGGAATCAAGAGATTACAGGAGAGAGATGAGATAGTAGAATCATTCATCTGAGATTCGCAGCTCAAACAGCCCAAAGCTAAATCAAAGGGTGAAAAAATGAAAAAAAAAAAAAAAATGGTTTACAGTATTATATTTTCAGTGCCAAAAAACGCTCCCATCTTACTTATAAGATTTTTATCTTGGATCGAACAGGAGATCATTGAAATCGACCTGCTCAGGAGAAACATCTGGACATCGCTTGGATAAAAAGCGGGATGACACTCCGATAAAGGAGGACAATCCAGAAAGAGGCGCGGGAAATCTTTTATCTGGACACGATAATCACATTCTGTAATAAGATTAATATAGCGACGCGTTTAGCGAAAGCCCTTAACCTTCGAGCGCTCGCGCCTAGTGAAATCACACCAGCGCTCGCAAGGCGGCAGTTTGGCCGTCCTTAGTTTTGCGAGTGTTTTTTCAATTTTACTATTTTTTTCTTTTATGAATCAAGGGAAAGTAAGTGCAGGAACATCTCGCAGACGATTCTACATAGTAAATATATTTGAAAACTGCGTTACAAGCATAAGAAACAAAATAGAAAATAAATTTTTTTTTTTCAAAATCTGACGTCTTATTATCTAGAGAGAGCATACCTGAGAGGGAACTATCCAATGACCTCATTTTTCAAATGTTGAGCATTTTTCTGAAAAGGCGGCCAATTTGCCGCCCACGCGAGCGCTCGAAGGTTAAATCTGGGTCACTTTGTTTTGTAAGCCACGCGATTAAAAT
>CAKNXH010001806.1:26607-41023 GCA_932178445.1 Andricus quercusramuli
CTTTTATCAGGAATATTGCTCTAAGAGCAGTCAGGCGTAGCTGCTTTACCCCCCCCCCCCCCCCCCCCCAACTTCTCGCCATAGGGCCAGAGCCAGCTGTTCTATGAATCAAAATCCTCATGAATAATTCCGGCAACATCCTTACTCTGTAGATCATGATGAATCCTGTTAAGTCTGGAAGCATCTCTAGCGCATCTGTCGGTTATGACATTGGCCAAAATTTCCTTGAGGGCCGGAGTCCACATAAAACGCACCGACAAGCCAGCCCCAGTCACATGGATGGTCAAGCGGGCAATTTTACCCGCTATGATAAGGTGCTGGGTGTCTTAAAAACGGTGATCTACACAGTCCAAGGCGGAGAGGGAGTCAGAACAAATAATAGTTGACCTGCTTTTATTCCTCAGAATACACTGCATGGCCGAAAATGTGGCGTGAAGTTCAGCCGATCTAATTGATTTAAGATTGATCTCCTGGATACAAAAGGCCGAGTCCGATCTTTCCGCAACCGGGTCCATGCCCACAAGTGACCATAATTCCACAGCAGCACTGAGGTCGACGATTGTAGGGACTTCTGCAGGGGAAGGACTCCTTACAGGAGGAGCCGAAGTTTTAGGGGAGGGCTCAGGGGGAGGAATGGTTCTACGCCTGACTGCTCTTAGAGCAATATTCCTGATAAAAGCCTTCATCCTAGTGAAGAAGACGGGGATGAATAATTTATACCTACCTACTTGGTTTTATTTATTTATACCTACATTTTGGTCCCCTTTGAGTTGGTCCGAGGAAAATTAACAGGGCTAAGGCTAATTCACTAATTCGAAACCAGATATATAAAAAATTCAGAAGAGGATTAGGTCAAATTACTTAATTAAAATTAAAAAATTAAAAGATGCAGTGATGGTGAAGTCGTCGCGCGAGGAATAGACAGGGTGTTTAAGTGGAATGAGAGTAACTAATTGTTGCAATAGAAAGTGACGGGCGAATAGGAGTGACAAGGACAGGGGATTGTGGCGTCATAGGCGATAATGTTAATTGTACAAAGCACTGATATGCCACCGCTAAGCACAAGGGAGAGTGTTAAAAAGTCAGAGTCACTAAATACTCGACGCTGGAAATGAATTATGGTGGTCCACGCGAAAAAGCGACTCAGAATCTATGCTACCAGATTGTAAAACAATATACCAGGTAATACAGGTAAAAAAGGAATGATACTGAGGATAAGCCAAGAACTCTCAAACACACTTGAAATGCACAAAACTACCCACTTTATACAGGAAGGTATCAGCAAACAGCCCGCATGGCGCTATGTCGTTGCAAGTACAAGTACAGAAAGTGATAATAAGCGTATCCTGAGACGCGAAAAAGCACTACAGTTCAGAATTGTCAGCGAGACAAAAATAGGGCCCAAGATCGATCAAGGCTCATTTGCAACTCTGTTGGAAAAACTATCTTCCTCTCACATCAGCGCAACAACTAACGCTCTCATCGCTTGAGAAATCACCACCTATCAAGCAGCCGTCACAACCCTTATTTCTGAATGGCCTCACCTACGAGACTTAGTTCTGGCTGATGACTGCACGACTGGGGCTGGCCCAGCTGACATCCTGCTAGGAGCAGAAGATACGTCGATAGCCTAGCAGAAGATATTTGGTTGGATACTAAACGGAAAATTTCAGCACCTAATTACAGGTTGGCTCCAATGGCAACTCCTCATCATTGTTGCCTTGCAACAAATCTATTCTCAGGATGTTGCCACCATGCCTACAGCACGGCAGGTGGCAATTATATATAGTGCCCGAGTTTCAGTGTCGCCAGTTTCGTCGTCTTCGCACTAGAGATGGAAAGCCAGAATAAAAAGTCATAGTTCGACTTTTCGATTAATCGAATTTGTAAATTCGATTAATCGATGAAAAAGTCGGTTTTTTCTATGTAAAACCTAAAGTCGATAAGCAATCGACTTCTGGAGTTGAAATTCGATTGTGAAAATTCGGCTTTGACGAGAAGAAAATCGAGTTTCGACTGAGGTCAAAGTCGACTTTTCCATCCCTACCTCGTACGACGAGACGGACGAAATGTTCGGGATGCCATATTTAATCACGACTGTGAGTATACTGTTGTGGTATGTTATACGTGTGGAGTCATTACACAGGCCTATAAGGATCAAGTAACAAAAACTGTAGTATACTTTTCCGAAGGATTTTGGTGTGCTGAATGTGAATCTGGCTTCAGAATATTTGAGGTTATGTAAAATCGTAAGGTAATTTTTTTCACAAAACTAGTAGGAGCAGCTTAAAGTATAAATCTTCCTCTTTCAAATACCGTTAAGTTTGCTTAAATATCTTTTTTTTTTTTCATCGAGATATGATAATAGGAAATTTTTGTGTCACCTATCTACTCGAATGCAAGCCAAAAACAGGCTAAAAGCTATCTCTTTCAGCGTACTTTCCCAAATTCGGTTATTTTGATGAAAATTAATATATAAGCATTTTAGGGGTCGCTGATTGTCGGATTTTGGAAATTCAAAACAGCGGATTCAATATAACAATAAATTTCATTGTCGCAATTGAGACATAACCTCAAAAACGTAGTTTTCACTATTATCATATCTTGATGAAAAAAAAAGATATTTAAGCCAACTCAACGGCATTTGAAAGAGGAAGACTTATACTTTAAGGTGCTCCTACTAGTTTTGTGAAAAAAATTACCTTATGATTCTACATACCCTCAAATACGGTCAAATCGGTCACATTTTTTTTGTCTGTGTTATTGGTCAGTGGATGTCACGTGATTCGCTTCTTACACATACTGTCTTAGGTTAATGTGTGATTAAGACACACATTTGAAAGTCTAACGCAGCGTGTTAAATTCGCACTGCTCAGAGAATTCTCTGTGTCATTTTCGGGCGACTTTTATGAATTCATATTCGTATTCACGCGAATTTCAATAAAAAGTACAGTTGCATCGTCATTGTGTCTCATCTCTTAGTTCCAGTTCACTAAGCTGAGTTATTTTCAAAGCTATTCGAAACACTCGCAAACGAGATATATTCACATAACCGATTTTTAAACAAATATCTCGGTCGAAAAAATTTAGTTTATCGCTTTTTTATTATTGCTGATATTTTCTAAATTGTTTATGATTCGGATTATAATGTTTCAGAAATTAGTATAAATACCATTTAGCTTAGCTGTAATAACTATGGAAATACGTACTATATTTTTGTGTAGAATTGATCAGACCCCCAAAAATTGGACCCCCTTCCTACTTTTTCTTTCAAAATTAGATATGTTTATTAACATAATTAACTCATTTATTACTATTTTCAGGAAAGGAAAAACTGCTAAGGCTAAAGCTCTCACTCCAGGAAAGCCACACAGATGGGATTAGCTTTAAAAAACGAAAAGAGATGTCACGTATAAGAATAGTAATAGGATGATATGCATAGATAAAGACAGTTCTTCTCTTCTCTTGTTCATTGATGACTCTGCATATAATAAATCAAACTTTCAGATGCTATTTTAAATGTGGTGTTATTATTTAAGAATAAAAATATTGCGAATTGCTTGGATTTTTGATGAAGGATGTGAATTTCTGAAAGGAAATCAAATAATTACAAAATTTTAAACGAGAGGGTTTTTAAATTTATTTTCTAACCATCAACAATGCGCAAATAAATTATCAAGTGAAGGAATGTGATTGTATACTCGAATCTGACTACGTACGATTTTAGAGTTTCACATGAATCCTTAAAAATTATTGTATATTATTACATACATACATAAATACATACATACATAAACGAAGTACATCCTTGTAACTCCTTAAGTATTATTATAACGCCATTAGGTATTTTTACAATTTACAGCACTGATATTGTGCAGTATAACATCGCCATGAACTTGACGACAATAATATTTGTTGTACACGTGATTTTTGAACATCCAAATTTCTTTTGACATCGAAGAAAAATACTTGCAAAAGAAAGATCAATTCGCCTTCAAATATAGTTTAATATGGAATTTGATTTTGGTAATACTGTATCATATCATAAGCTTTAGTGCGGAAGTTAACGTAGCTATTTCGAATGACGTTGAGCATAAAGATTGCAGCTTCGCGATCTGTAGCCATAGGTGCGAATCGAGTTCGCAGTAACTTAATTGTTTGACCTCGAAAACAAGGCAATCCTGTGTCCAACATCAATGAGACTAGAGATATTATAGCTTCTTGATAAGGCCTGCGAAAATAAAATAATAATTATGTAACTTTTTTAAAAACTTGTGGCCGCTGTGCAGGCACATTCTCATCGCGCGCTGTGTGCGCGGTTCCCTTCACTCGCACATTTGAGCGCGTGTCTGTCAGGTCTCGCGATTTGCGCTCAGATATTTATTCGTTGCACTTAGAATGCTTGAATGAAACTTTAGTAAAAACATCACTTTTAGATCTCAGTTTTTCTATGCATATTCTAACTCTGCGAAATATTAAGTACGAACGCTTTTTAAAGACCCGTTAGAAATCTCATTAAATTTCGCGTCGATCGAGTCTTACTTGAAGTATTTTTGATAAATAGAGGCCGAGATAGCATGTGAGAAATACCTACCTATTTTCCTTTTTTGACTAGCTTCCGATTCTTACCTTCCACTCTGTATGCTTCAGGGAAGTAAATTTAAGTCAGTCACCTAAAGCATATATAGTAGAAATTACTATCTCGGACCCTATTTATCAAAAATACTTCAAGTAAGACTGAATCGACGCGAAATTTGATAAGCCTTTTTACGATCAACCTGTTTTTAATCCGTATTTTGTAAGTGGATGTACAATTTTGATTCTGGCCTTACGCTTCGCGCTCGATTGTCAAAAGACATTTTTTAATGTATATTTTCTAAGCTACCTTACACTAAATGCTACAATTGAGATACATTTGAATTTTGTTAAAATTAGTATTTTTTTTTTAATTTAATATTTTCATGACAAAGACATATGGTTCATTCTAAACAGATATTTCTTTCGATTCAAAATTTCTGTTTTGCAACCTGCAGTAGTTCAGGACAAATTCTGCTAGGTGTCACAGAGCTTATTATGTCACAATAGAAATTAGTTCTCAAGGTTATAAGTTAGCTACCAATTTTTACTATAGTTATAGTCCCGATCAAACTTTTGCGCTTTCTCCTGCCGACAAATAAAATCTTCATGAAGCATATTATAAAAGTAAGTTCTCCCCACACGACCAGCCATCTGACTCGCAACACATTGCTGAATGGGAAAAAAATTAGATTCGATTATCTTGAAATACCCAGCACATATAACTAAAAATATTATACACACAGCATTAGCCAAGCATATGAGAACTCCGAAAAATAATGAAGCCCCTGGCCGTGACTCAATTTTAAAATTTGTTCTTAAACAACTTCCTACTACTTCCTACTTTCCTGATTTTTGGAAAACTGATAAAATCTTAGTTTTTTAGAAAATAGGCCAACCAGCTGTATGTCTTCTAGTTACTATGATCTAATCTTTGAAAAAATCATACTTGCGTGCAATATCATCTTGAGGATAACAGCATCCTTAAACCGCAACAATACAGTTGTAGAAAAAGTTCCCTTTACGCAGCACATGATGCTCAAGCTCACCGAAGCCAATAGCTTAAATTTTAATCTAAATAAGCATACTGGGGCTGTTTTCCTCGAAGTTTTTACATTTTCAGGTGCTTTTTCACCTTCACGTTAATGTAACTTCTTTTAGGAATATATGATTGTACTTTAATTACAGTGTTTTGAAAGAAAAGAAAAGAGCTTTTCAAAACACTGTAATAAAAGTACAATCGTATATTCCTAAAAGAAGGTTAATTGAGGATTTTACTTTCAAAAGTGTATGTATCCACTTTTAGTTTTTTTTTTTGTTTTTCTGCGTTGATCATATCTTTAGGGCGAGCCCTATCAACCTGTGTATCAGTTTCCTCCAAAAAAGCTTTCTATCCCATATTAAAAGTGAGTTAAACATTTGCTTTGCCACCAAAAGAGCATGCATTCAGTTTCTGGATAATGAGATAATGTGAATCCAAACTTCTGGTAATTTGGTACGTGGTCTAGGACTAAAATAGTGTAATAACCCAGAAATAGTATATTGTGCTACAAGTGCGGAAAGTAGGCAGTTCCACACGAGTGTGAAGTTTACTGTACGAGCCAGAGGCGAGTCGAAGGGGAGTTGTAGGCGAGTCGTAGGCGAGTTGGAAGCGAGCCGAAGGCGAGCTGTAAACGAGCCGAAGACAAGCCGGAAACGACCCGAAGATGAGCCGATGGCAAGTACTGTAAACTTCACAAGAGTTGAAACTGTCTACTTTCAGCACCTGTTGCACACGATATTTTTTGTAACAAATGCAGGAAATTTTCGATTTGAGAAACAAAAAAAATAATTTTTTTGGAAATTTATAGTAATTTTTGGAAATTTATGGTAAAATTACCAAAAATTTCCGGAAATTTCCGGTGTATATGTATATTACCGAAAATTCCTAGAAATTCAAGGTATCCAAAGCTTTTTGGAAAAAATTCGAAAAATTCGAAAATTTCCAAAATGTCCGGAAATTTATGAAAAGTTGCTAAATTATCGGAAATTTCTGGTCTCCAAAGCTTTTTGGAAAGATTCCAGAAATTTCCAGAAATTTATGGAAAATTGCTAAATTTCCGGAAATTTATGAAAAGTTGCTAAATTATCGGAAATTTCTGGTCTCCAAAGCTTTTTGGAAAGATTCCAGAAATTTATGGAAAATTGCTAAATTTCCGGTAATTTATGAAAAATTGCCAAATTACCGGAAATTTCAGGTAGGAAAAGCTTTTTGGAAAAAATTTGAATATTTCCAAAATTTCCGGAAATATATGGAAATTTGCTAAATTTATGGAAAATTGCTAAATTTCACAAATTTCCGGAAATTTATGGAAAATTGATAAATTTTCGAAAATTTCAGATATCCAGAAATTTATGAAATTTTCGGTAATTTATGGTAATTTATCAGTCATTTATGGTAACTCATCACTTAGAGTTTGTGCAATCACTATTCACTACTCACAATCAGTCTTTCAATCGTCAAATCATAATGAAGTGAGGTTATTACTTCGGCAGTCCTGGAAAGTAAATCTGAATCGAAATGCGCAAGCGCAACAGCAAGAAAAAGTAATCTGGCTGGAAGTGCGCAAGCGCAGCAGCTAGAAAAAGTAATCTTGCTCAAAGAGCGCAAGCGCAGCAGCTAGAGAAAGTCTTTTTATAACTGCTTTTTACCACGGCTTTGGAATTGGTCACTTCCCGCACGCAATACATGCCTCGAAAAGCGAACATTTCGTGCGTGCGTTACAAAAAAGCAATTTTTTTATAAAAGCTGTAAAACGTTTTTCTCGATTTCCCAACAAAAAACAAAAGTGGATATATGCCATTTTGAAAGTAAACTCCTCATACACTTAAATGAGATTTTGCTTTTCTAATTTTTTAATCGGGGGCCGTTAAAAAATATGTAACGCCTTTAGGGGGGGGGGGGGGGCCCCCCCCCGTTGCAGATACGATCATATGTGAAGTTAGCAAATTGATAAAATGAGATCTCGTAAATACACTTATTATATGAAATTTCATGTCATTTGAAAGTAAATAATATTTTCACATCAAGAGATGAAGAATTATCAAATTTGGCCAAGATTGATTGATTTTATGATGAATTTTTTCTGTGGTATATGAATAATCCTTCGCGCATTATAAAATTTGAGGTTCGGTTGACGGGGGATTATTCCACTACTTTTCTTGTTTGGGCGGCAGTTATAAACTTAATACGATTGTATCTTATCAACAGAAAATGCTCAGTCAAAATAGACAAGACATTCCAGAGGAAAAAACATCCGAGCAGGTATACATAAAGCAAGTGTAAATAACATACTTTGGGTTCCTGAATTTTCAATTGGATTGTGTGCAGACGACACCGCATTATTTACTTCTTCCTTGTCAATACCAATAATCTTAAAACTACTAACAAAGCTCTTGAAATCATTGAGGCGCGTGCTAAACTCTGAAGAATAATAATTAATATACCAAAGTAAAAATTAATTCTTTACTAGGTCAGAATTCCTGTCAAAATAGATCGACCCAAAATGTTTAATGAACCAATAGAATTCAAAAACTCCGTAAAATATCTCCGGGGTAAACCACATAAGCGTCTCAATTAGAAGCAGCATATCCAAGAAACCTCGGAGTCATCTCGCGTTTAAATCCTCTTATTAGCATACATTCGAGTCTAAAACCTGAATATGGAATTCTAATCTACAAAACATTTATCCGACAATCTTAACTTAGGCCTGCACAACTTGGCGGGTTGTGTCAAAAAGCAACATTAATCACATTCATATAATTCAAAATAAATTTCTGAGACGTATCACCAAAACCCCTTGATATACCAAAAATGCAATCCTTCACAGAGAACGTCAAGCATCGTACACTTCAGATTATATCAAAGAATCAGTCACTAAATTTTATGAATCTACATCATTATCATCTTTTGAACATATTTTTTCTCCAAGGAAATATAATTATGATCCTCTTCGCAAGCACGCGATGGCAAAAGGCTTTCTCATGAAATAACTTATAGCGAATTCGGTTATCCTGCACTGGTGCACGCCAGAGCAATCCGACCTGCTCCTTTTTACTTCTTCTCACGTTCTTCCTTCTCCCTTTGACCCGCTTCGGAGCAGGTCGGAGTGCTCTGGCGTGCACCAGTGCAGGATAACCGAATTTGCTATTAGATAACAACATGCTAGCACAGTAATGGCCCATCCGCACGCAGATCTGCGGATCGATGCGCAGAATGTGCACACAAAAAAAATTAATGCACATAGCAAAAAAATTGATTTAAAATATCAAAAAAATATGAATTATAGACCTTCAGAAATGAAATACGAATTCTGACCCAACTTTTAGGTCAGAATGTTTTAGATAGTAAATACTTAATGTGTAAATTGATAAAAATTTATTCTAAGTCAATTTGTATGTTATGATAAGTTAATTAAAGCTTATAATGTATTGAAACTTATATAACATACTAAACTTTTTTTTTTTTTCTTTTGAGAGAAATATTTTTAACATGAAACGTGTTTCTTCAGCGTATACGATGAAATTTTCATATGTATCGATTGGTTTCCGATAAATCTTAATTTTTTTTTTCAATTACTATTCGCTTTAAACTATGCAAAGCAATAACAAAATTGGTTTTAAGCACAAATTAAAATGCATCTAAAAAAATCTACCTGGTTTCGCGAGTTCAAATGTTGGCTGCATTGAAAAAATAGAGGGTGTATTGCAGCGCAGCAGATCCCCATATCCTATATTAAAAAATATGAATATTTGTCGATACCTGCATATTAAAAAAAAAAAAACTCTCTTTGAGAGGTCGTCTAAAACGACCACTCTAGCGTCGGTGGTCTAAAAGAACCACAGTTTTTTTAGTTGGCCCCTTATTTCAGTACGCTT
The DNA here is from genome assembly GCA_932178445.1 of Andricus quercusramuli. Classification (NCBI taxonomy): domain Eukaryota; kingdom Metazoa; phylum Arthropoda; class Insecta; order Hymenoptera; family Cynipidae; genus Andricus; species Andricus quercusramuli. The sequence continues at coordinate 36,100 of CAKNXH010001806.1, forward strand.
ACTTACACGGCAAACAGCAGATAGGTTTAGTAATTATCAGCCCTATGCATCGCCCATGTATTTCGGTTAGTTCACGCAGCTTCTTGGCGTAAGCTGAGTTGTAGGTGGCGCTGGGTGGTATGTAAACCTGAATTTGTCAACAAATACATGCCAGATGTATAGGCAGGCTCCGTTTTTTACCATTTTTATCTAATAGAAAGTGTTTTAACAAATGATTTTGATTCGAAATTATGGGGAACAATAAGGACGAAAAATACCCCCAAAACAAAAGAAAATGGAGAATATGGGAATAGTGGAAAAGGAAAGAAAAAGCGGAAACCGATGTACACTTCCGGGATGTGCTTCGGGTTATGATTCTAATGCTGCGAAAGTTAGTGTTTTTCTTGGGCCAAAAGGTGAAGAAAATGTCAAACTATGGCAGAAAGCAATACAACGAGACGATATAATTGTCAAATCGGGTCATAAACTGTGTCAGTTGCATTTTGCTCCGAAAGATATTTTTTTGAACGAGAAGGAAAACCAGCTGATGGAAGAACTGTCCTGAGAGTAGTAAGTTTATTGTATTTATTTTTTATTGAAAAACTTATACAATTTATTTGGTTTATTTTCTTTTTCTCACATAAATTTAATTTAAGTAATATAAATATTGTATTTCTCATTTTATTTTTTAATCGGATATAGAGGTTAAGTATGTAGTTTATACGCGGAGTTTATTTTTGCTTATAGATAGATAGATAAACGTTTATTTTTCAACCTGCTGGCCTTAAAAAATTGACTTGCTTACACTTCCATTTTTACAGAATTTTCTTAAAACTAACATGCATCCATTCCTTATCTCTAAGACGTACGCTCTTATCGCCTCGCCTCGCTCGCATGTCCCTACTTTTTTGCATTCCTCGCTTGCCAACCTCTGTTTTCGCTCTAATACCTACTACTTATCTACTATTTACAATATTTACATCGTACTTATATCTACTTTCTCTCCTATTTACAATCTTTCCGTCTCCATTCCTCTTCCTCCTTCCTTCTCTTCATCTCCATCTTGCCCAACACTCCCTTCACCCATGCTACTGCCCTTTTTTTCCCCATTTTCATGCAACAATACCTCCATGCTTATCTCACTTCTTTCTACCTCCGCGCACTCCTCCAACCAGTGCTCCACTCTTGCATGCCCCTTTCCACACAGTTTACACATCCTCTTCTTCCGACAGAGCCAGAACCTATTAAAACCCTCCATGCACCCACACCTCATCCTCGCTATAAGCTGTTGACTTCCTTTCTCTCCTTTCTCACATAAATATTGCGCTCTTGCCCTTGGCATAATCCACACATAGTTCCCGTTAAACCTTGACTCTCTTATTCTCTCTTCCCCTTCTGTCTTCTCTCTCTTCATGCCGTTTTGCTTAACCAAGTCATAAACCTTCCTTCCCTCCTCGTGCATCCTTCTCACTTCATCTGCAGTCCATTCATTCTAAAATACACTCCCTAACCAGCCTACTTCCCTCCTCTTCCAAAAATTTCTCCTCATATTTACCCTCCTGACAATATACTTAGGCACTACATATTCAGCCTTTCAATGAAATTTAATAATAAAATTAAAAATACAATATTTAGTTTATTTTAAAATAATTAAAAAATTTCGGAAACAAATAAATATTGTATTTTTAATTTTATTATTAAATTGGATTTAGAGGCTAAATATGTAGCGTTAATTTAAATTGAAAAATATATAAATAAAAAAAGATACGTTCTCACCCTATAAATCCAATTTAATAATAAAATTAAAAATACAATATTTAGTTTTCTTTTAGTTTGAAATTACTTAAAAGTAAACTAAATATTGTATTTATAACTTTATTATTAAATGTCATTTAGAAGCTGAATATGTAGTATCTATTTTTATTTATGTATTTCTTCAATTTAAATTAATATATATATATATATATATAAGTAAAAATAAACTCTGCGTATAAAATACATACTTAACCTTTAAATTCAATTGAAAAATAAAACTAGAAATACAATATTTAGTTTACTTAAAAATAAGTTTATATGAAAATTGAAAATAAACCAAATAAATTGTATAAGTTTTTTAATAAAAAATAAATACAATAAAATTACTACTCCAAGGACAGTTCTTCCAGCAGCTGGTTTTACTTCTCGTTTCAACTAAATATCTTTCGGAAAAAAATGCAACTGACACACTTTATGACCCGATTTTAAAATTATATCGTGACGTCGTATTGTTTTCTGCCATGGTTTGACATTTTCTTCGCCTTTTGGCACAAGAAGAACACTAACTTTCGCAGGATTTGAATTATAACCCGAAGTACATCCCGCGGAGCCATTCACCGGCTTCTGCTTGCTTTTTTTTCTTTTCCACTATTCCCGTATTCTTAATTTTCTTTTCTTTTGGGGGTCTTTTTCCTTCTTAATTTTCCCCATAATTTAAAATTAAAATCATTTGTCAAAACACTTTCTATTAAATAAAAATGGTAAAAAAACAGATCCTCCCTGTACCTCTGCCATGTCTTTGTTGATAAATTCAGGTTTACATGCCACCCAGCACCACCTACAACTCAGCTTACGCCAAGAAGCTGCGTGAACTAACGTCAATGCATAGAGCTAGTAATTATTACTCTCCGATTTAATAGATTATCTTTAAATATTTTGAATCCGCGGATTTCAAGGAATTCATGAAATTCAAGGAATTCAACGAATTCACGCAATTCATATGATTCAAAGGATTTAAGCAATTCACAGAATTCAAGAAATTCGCGGACTTCATGGTATTTAATGAATTCACGGAATTCGAACAATTTATGGAATTCAAGAAATTCACCGAATCCAAGAAATTCATGGAATTCAAGAAATTCGCCGAATTCAAGCAATTCATGGAATTTAAGGAATTCACGGAAGGCGAGGAATTAACAAATTCAAGGTCGACGAAGAAGGTGCAGATCTCGAAACAGTCAAAGTACGTGGGTTAGCTTTCGCAGATGACAAGATTGTTATGGCAGAATCAGTGCAGGACTTGCAAAGAATGTTGAATAAACTTACAAGAATGAAGAACATGGGCCGTAAATAAAACGAAAATCATGGTGTTTGAGGGAAAAAGTGAGAAAACAATGTGCAACATTGTCCTAAATGATGACAGATTAGAACAAGTTGACAAGTACGTATATCTAGGTCAGACCCGCCCAACTCGGGGAAATTCCCTTAGGGAACACATGTTCCGCATCCATCACTCTTTCGCCTAGAGAGCGGAGTGGTGGTAGACGCATGCGCGTGGTAGAATCGTAAGTCACAGAGGAGAGATTCTCGCAAGCATCTAACACCACTCCCGCTCTCTATGAAAAAGAGTGGGGGACGTGGAACGTGTGTTCCCTAAGGGAATTTCCCAGAGTTGGGCAGGTCTGATCTAGGTAGTCTATTCACTAATGACCAAAAAATAGATAGGGAGTTAGATAGGCGCATAAATAAGGGTAAGCAGGTTATCGGTAGAGCAGGATCCATCCTCACAAATTAAAACATATCAGAAAAAGCTAAAATGGCCATATATAACTCTATCTTCGTACCGACTGTACTATACGGTAGCGAGACATGAACCTGTCAAGAAAAGGACAGGAGTAAAATTAGCGCGATCGGCATCAAACCTATGCGCATAATATGCGGGTAAACACTGATGGACAAACTCCGAAACTAGACAATTCTCAAAGAATGTGGTATAGGAGACACTAGTTAACATATGGGAAAGAAATCAGTTAAGATGGTTCAGACACCTTGAAAGAATGAAAGATGAACGACAGACCAAACAAGTGTACAAAGGTAAAGTGAATGGCAGAATGCCCAGAGGTAGACCGCCGAAAGAATGGTTAGAATCTTTAAATGAGGCATTAATCCGAGGATACATAAGAAGCCATAGAAACACAAGAGCTTGCATGAAAAAATGCATGGACGTGAAGAAAGCTAGAGTAGTATGCCAGGACAGAAAAGTGTGGCGACAAATAGTTTGTAAACGGAGTGACAATAGAATGAATGACGCCTGAAACAATGACCTTGGATACTAATGGGCCCAAGTAGGGAGCCATACGTAACAATTTTGTGAGGCTCCTCACTTGGGGTGATAGCTAGAGGAATTGATCAGCAACCTGGGTCGGAGCAGTGTTGCGGAATGAACGTGTCATTTAAATAAATAACACGAGAATTCCAGATCAATCTAAATATACCTAACACCTATATACCTACCTATAATATACCCACATACCTATTTACTATTTTCCAACCGAGCAAGTCACGCCTACCCCGAAAGGGAAATGGCTTAATGGTATAATAATAATATAATAAGGAATTCATGGGATCCAAGCAATTCACGGAATTCACAATATTCAATCAATTTACGGAATTTACGGAATACAAGCAATTCATAGAATTCCGTGAATTCAAGCATTTCACAGAATTCACGGATTTCAAAGATTTGACGGAGTTCACGGAATTGACGGAATTCTAGAAATTCAAATAATCTACGAAATACAAGGAATCATCGGAATTCAAGATATTCACAGAACTCACATTATTGAAGGAATTGATGGAATTAGAACAATTCACGGGATTTACCGAATTCAAGAAATTTACGGAATTCAAGGATTACACGCAATTCCGTGAATTGCTTTAATTCCATCAATTCCTTGAATACTGTGAATATCGTCAATTCCAAGAATTTCATGAATTTGGTGAATTTCTTCAATTCCGCGACTTGCTCGAATGCCGTGAATTCATTACATTCCTTGAATTCCTTTAATTCCGTGAGTTCAAAGTATTTTTAAATGATATATTAGACTGAAGAGTAATAATTACTAAAACCATCTGCTGTTTGCCGTCTCTCTCTCTCTCTCAATTTGTCTCTCTCTCTCTTTCCCCCCTA
>CAKNXH010001806.1:41123-56806 GCA_932178445.1 Andricus quercusramuli
CTCTCTCCCCCCTATATATATATATATATATATATATATATATATATATATATATATAAAGGGTGTCCATGTATTCGAAATACATATTTATATTTTTTGATTCCTTGTGAAAAACTGAATAGAAAATGATCAATAAAAAATTTGATTAAAAGCATAATTACCGAGTAATTAGCAATTAAAGATTAACCAATCATAAAAATGCGTTAGATAGGCGACAGTCCATGTGCCATCGCTAAGAGTGTAGAAATTGATGCCATAAGAGCAGACAACAATTTAATTCCCATATCTGATATGGAACCCACGCTAGGCACACTTTTTTAGGGCCTAAAAAGAAAGAACAAGTTCGATAACCAGCTAATTTTGATCAAAATTCAAAAAGTTAGAGCATTATGAACATTTTATGCCGAAAAACGCACGATATGAAAAAAAGTCAGAAGGAGAAAAATGTTTCTTTTTGAACACCCTACAATATTTTTGTAGCAACATTTTGAATTTTTTGAAAAATCAAAAATCCAAATTTTGATCACACAAAAAGTAATGAAAGATCAATAATTTCATTTTGCTGTCAAACTATGCAAGATACGACCAAAGATGAATGAAACAAAATTATGCACCCAAAAAAGATCTCCAAATTTTTTATTATTCACTTTTTGATATGAAAAATTGATCTTCCAATATGAAAATGCAGACATTGAAAGTAAAATTTATGACTCAAATTTTTTTTTACACATTCCAATTTATTGGAAATAACTTTTGATTATACAGAATTATGGAGTATCTTAAAATTAACGAGTTGCTGCGCGCTAGCCTTGTCAATGGCAACATAAAAGCGAAGATTCGCGCTCAACATGAATGTCGGATTTTACTACGTATCGTACCATGGGGTTACGTACACCCCACGCGCAACTTTCGATACTTGCAGCTTGACGACAAAACGGCTAATGAAAGAAACCGACTGGGGATATTGTAGGGGGGCCCTCAGATATTTTTCCCACCTAGGTATCCCCTCCCTCCTGTGCTCCATTAAGGAATAACGCAACTCAAAAAAGGGTCGTGGGGTTAGCGTAACCCCATGTGTACGATGAGGGTTAATGTGCGCAAATTCAATACAATGATTCTAATTCGAAAACTCGTCAGGTTTTTGGTGATACTGGTAGCAATTGATGCCAAAAGAGCAGACAAAAATTTCATACCCATATCTGAGATGCAACCCACGCCAAATCATCCCCTAATTTTCGAAAATTCAATACAATGACTCTTATTCGAAAACTCGCCAGGTTTCAGGTGATATTGGTAGCAATTGATTCCAAAAGAGCAGAAAAAAAATTTCACCCCCATATCTGATGTGGAACCCACGCCAAATGATCCCTTAGTTTTTGAAAATTCAATGCAATGATTCTAATTCGAAAACTCGTCAGTTTTTTGGTAATACTGGTAGAAATTGATGCCAAAAGAGTAGTTTTCTGAGATGGAACCCACGCCAAATCATACTCTAATTTTCGAAAATTCAATACAATGACTCTTATTCGAAAACTCACCAGGTTTCCGGTGATACTGGTAGAAATTGATGCCAGAAGAGCAGAAAAAAAATTTCATCCCCATATCTGATGTGGAACCTACGTCAATGAAAATTCTAAAACTCGTCAGGTTTTTGGTAATACTGGTAGCAATTGATACCAAAAGAGCAGAACAAAATTTCATCTCCATATCTGAGATGGAACCCACGCCAAATCATCCCTTAATTTTCGAAAATTCAATACGATGACTCTAATTCGAAAACTCATCAGGTTTCCGGTGATACTGGTAGAAATTGATGCCAGAAGAGCAGAAAAAAAATTTCATCCCCATATCTGATGTGGAACCTACGTCAATGAAAATTGACAATGAAAATTTGAAAACTCGTCAGGTTTTTGGTAATACTGGTAGCAATTGATGCCAAAAGAGCAGAACAAAATTTCATCTCCATATCTGAGATGGAACCCACGCCAAGTCATACCCTAATTTTCTAAAATTCAATACAATGACTCTTATTCGAAAACTTGCCAGGTTTCCGGTGATAGTGGTAGCAATTGATGCCCAAAGAGCAGCAAAAATCTCAACCCTTTATCGAATGTGAAAACACGCCATGTCATCCCTTAAATTTACGAAAATTCAATACAATTACCCTTATTCGATAAATTACCCGGCTTCGTTGTAAAATAGGGGCGGTTTCAATTGGTTTGAAATCTTTTGAAGAAACATCGAAACACCCTCTTAAGTTGATGCGTGTGTCTGTTGTAAAATTTGTTCTGTTTCGAGCCGTTTATGAATGTATAAGAATTTATAAGACTTAGTACTTAATTCCTCACCAGGTGGAAAACTATTTTTAAAAACTTGAAAAGCTAACGTTCTAAGCAGGTGACCAGATAAAGTTAATTATTTATGCAAATCATAGGAAGTTTTATAACATTCCAATAGCTCATAATTATTTAGAAGCTCGTTAGAGTCCCCGTCGAAAACAAACTACCTTGTTTCGATTCCTCTGTTAAAAACTACTGACAACATCTTTCAGTTACAGAAACGAAGTTTGAAAATTTTAAATACTTGAGACTTTGTTTCAAGCTCGTAAGCGCCTTCCGTCAAAACCAGGCTCTCTTAATTAGATTCAGCAGACGAAAAACTACCTATAAAGACTTGTCAAAGCGACGTTCTAAACAAATGATCTAAAGTTGTTAATTTTGTCTGTAAATAACAGGTAGTTTCATAATTTTTGATGAATCCACAACTTTTTTAAAAGCTCGCAAGAGTCTCCGTCAAAAAAGAACACGCTTGTTTGGATTCTCCGGTTGAAAAACTACTGAAAATTTTTGGGAAAAAGGCGATTGAAAATGTTTATCAAAGCCAGTTCCTTATTTTCGGTTACATAAAGCAAGATTGTAAATTTGAATATTAACCCATTTTTTTAAGCTCGTAAGTGCCTCCCGTCTAAACCAGGCTCCCTTGATTGGACTCTGCATACGAAAAACTACTGAAGAAACTTGACAAAAAGATGATTGATAATATCTGTCAAAAGAAGTTCCTTACTTTCGCTTATAAAATCCAAGATAGTATATTCTAAATATTCCACAATTTTCTAAAAGGTCGTAAACTTCTTCCTTAAAAAAGAACACGCATGTTTGGATTCTCCAGTCGAAAAACTACTGAAAAAAATTAGGAAGAAGACGATTGAAAATGTCTATCAAAGTTAGTTCCTTATTTTCGGTTATAAAAAGCAGGACGAAATGTTTTTAAATTTCCAAGAATTCAATGTTTGTTCTCATTGATTCAAAGTTTTAAAAAATTCCTCAAGTGAATTCAGAACTTTTGAGGGGAATTCAACGCAATTCGGGAGAATTCCGCAAAATTCAAGTAAAGATTACATCTTCATTCAGCGGTAGGTAAGCCGTCGAAATAACTTGACTAATTTGGGAAGGATTGGGAATACACGGTGTTTATATACGGAAAAAAGTTTGCCTGATATGTAGCTAAAAAAACTGCGGGGATCTCTTCGTAATGACTGTAAATGCTAGAAAATCACACTCCCAAAATCTGATCTGATCCTTTTTTTCAAGATTTCTTAGAAATAAGATTTTCATTCAAATTAATTAAAAATTGATATATATATTTCAATAAGTACAGCATCAATTAGGAATGAATTTCGTTTATAAAAATGATTTATTCTTTTTTTACATTAGGAAATATAATAATAAATACACAATAATAATATAATAACATATATTGACAAACAGAAATAATAATAATTTCGATATAATATGTTGAACAAAAATAAATAAACCTAAATACATACACTTCAAATATGAAGATATGAGAACTCAACGGTGGCATTTTTTAGTCTTTGCGGATATGATGGGTCAGTAAAAAGATTGATTTTTCATATTTCCCAAAATTTTAGAAACTCTGTGTGTGCCGCTTCTCCGGCTTGCTCCGACCATAAGCCTAAACTTTGGGTATTCAATAGTTCTAGGCATTGTGTCAAGTGCTACATCAGGACATGCATTTTCAGGGTTTCGGTTGTATTTGTGCTTAACAATGCGCTGTGCAATTCTTTAATGAACTTCCTATATCTGCAATCGAATCAAGACTCTTGATCGAAAAACATGAATCAACAATTTTATCCATTATTTTAAATGCAGTGATATAGGGTGTGATGGCAAATGGACCGACATCTACATACATTTCTCGATCAAAGAATTTGACAGCTTCTATTAACAATTTTCTGCATGAATTGCCTTCAAATACCTCTCCATGATAATTCTTTGAAACTATCTTTAGTTTTGAAGGCCACAAAAGAGATTTCTCTCGACCGACAAGGTGCACTAGACCATCCCAAAACAAATGGTTAACAAACCCTTTATATTATCTATATTAATGAAAAAATGAGGAAACTCATTTTTCTCTCAGGCTTGAGATGGTTACAGCCCAATATGTCGAAGACATTTTTGGTTAGAGCTGGATTTTTTGTTTTGTTTGAATATTATGCACGGGGTTGTCCCGGTATATATTATCAGTCACGGACGCATTATTCTAATGCAATCAAGTGACCTGATAAGAGCGTGTGCCCTGACATATTGGGCAAAGCCTGGTTTTTACCCCATCCTTCACGGACTGGGTTGCAGTCAAGTGTATGATGGGGGGTTATCTATATATAAAAAAATGAGGAAACTCATTTTTCTATATATTACTATTATTATTATTATTATACCATTAAGCCATTTCCCTTTCGGGGTAGGCGTGACTTGCTCGGTTGGAAAATAGTAAATAGGTATATAGGTATAGAGTAGGTTGGTATATGGGTATAAGGTAGATAGGTATATAGGTGTTAGGTATATTTAGATTGATCTGGAATTCTCGTATTATTTATTTAAATGACACGTTCCTTCCGCAACACTGCTCCGACCCAGGTTGCTGATCAATCTCTCTACATTATATATATTTATATATTACAAGGGTTTGTTAACCATTTGTTTTGCATGCAGAAAATTGTTAATAGAAGCTGACAAATTCTTTGATCGAGAAATGTATGTAGATGTCGGTCCATTTGCCATCACACCCTATGTCACTGCATTTAAAATAATGGATAAAATTGTTAATTCATGTTTCTCGATCAAGAGACTTGATCCGATTGCAGATATAGAAAAGCTCATTAAAGAATTGATCAGCGCTTTGCTAAGCACGAATACAAACGAAATCCTGAAAATGCATGTCCTGATACAGCACTTGACACAATGCCTAGAACTATTGAATACCCAAAGTTCAGACTTATGGTCGGAGCAAGCCGGAGAAGCGGCACATAGAGAGTTTCTAAGATTTTGGGAAAGACGAAAAATCAATCTTATTACTGACTCTTCATATCCGCAAGGACTGAAAAATGCCACCGTTCAGTTCTCATCTCTTCATATTTGAAGTGTAGATAGAGTGATGATTTCTGTGAATCTAAAAATACGTATATTTATTTTTATTGACAGAAGACGTCATACAAACATTCTCGATATAAGATCGTATAGGGGAGCGGATTTAAATTCGGACCATTTTCTCGTGATAGTAAAAATAAGATCTAGGCTAGCGATAATTAAGAAAATAAGCCGCACAGAGCCAACAGTTCGTTTCAATATAGATAAGTTCAAAACAGCAACAGAAACATTAAATTATCAAGTTGAGATTTCTAACAGCTTTGACGCTCTCCAAGAACAGAGAGACGATAACAATAATTGCGAGGAGGATCCGGAAACCCTGTGGAGCAATATAAAAAAGGCGGTAAAGACAGCCGTGAAACTTACGATAGGTAACAAAAAGCAAACCATGGTTTGACGAAGAGTGCAAACTCGGGTCTGAAAAACGTCGGAAGGCCAGACTAATTAGTTTACAAAATAAGTGCGATCAGAGACATAAGAAGTATCTCGAGATTAGTAAAAGTACAAATAGGCTCTATAGATCCAAGAAAAGGGAGTGGGAAAAGAATAAAATACTAGCAATAGAAACGCATAATAAACAGAATAACCCGCGCGAGATGTACAGGGGAATCAATTTTATAAGGAAAGGCTTTCAAAGTAGAACGGAAGTAATGAGGGACGAAAATGGCAATCTAGTAGCCGATGCGACAGAGAGACTGAATTTATGGAAAGACGCACTGCCGATCTACTAATTGATGATCCTGCTGATATAGAAATAGAAATGGCTATAAAGAAGTTGAAAAATAACAAAGCCGCGGGCAACAACGACCTACCGTCAGAACTGATAAAAAATGGAGGCCCTTGCCTCACAAGACAAATTATTAAATTAATACGCACAGTTTGGAAAACAGAACGCATGCCGGAAGAATGTAATACCTCTATCGTTATTCCCATCTTTAAAAAAGGCGATAAAACTGACTGTAACAATTATCGGGGAATTTCACTTGTACCTTCGTGCTACAAGATCCTGTCTAATGTTATCCTAAGTAGACTGACTCCTTTTGCCGAGGAAATCATTGGAGATTACCAGTGTGGATTCCGCTGAAACCGATCTACAAGCGATCAAATGTTTACAGCTAGGCAACTGCTAGAAAAAAAATGGGAATTTAAAGAAGTAGTGCATCAGCTATTTATCGATTTCAAAAAAGCTTACGACTCTATTATACGCGCACGAATCTACTGGATCCTAGAGTTCTTGGGTGTACCAAGAAAATTGGTTAGACTTATCGAAATTTGCTTGAGCCGCAGTAGGGGTAGAATACGCGTGAACGGTAGTTTATCTGAAGAGTTTTCGATCCGCGATGGCCTGTAACAGGGCGATGCACTTTCGTGCGTCCTTTTTAACTTAGTTTTAGAATACGTGGTTAGGCAAGTGCAGGCGAATCCGACCGGTGCTACCCTCAATGGGATAATACAAATTCTTGGATATGCGGATGATCTCGACTTACTAGGGGATGATAAAGAAACGGTAGCTAAAAATGCAGAAATCTTGATCACAAAAGCCAAAGGTATTGGCTTGGAAGTTAGCGAATCGAAGACAAAATATATGACCGTCGTCAGAACCGAACAAAGTAATTAAGACGGGGATCTTATGGCCGGAAATATGAAATTCGAAAGGGTTAGCGAGTTTAAATACCTCGGATCTATTATAACTAGCGAAAATAAGATTAAAACGGAAATCAACGCGCGGCTGCACGCTGGCAATGGGTGCTATTATGCAGCAAACACACTATTAAAATCGCGATTGCTATCTAGAAACATCAAAGTAAGAATCTACAAAACAATAATAATGCCGGTCGTCATGTACGGATGCGAAACGTGGGCGCTGACGAAAGGAGAGGAGAATAGGTTTAGAGTTTTTGAGAATAAAGTACTTAGAAAAATCTATGGTCCAAGAAAGGACGAAGAGACCGGTGAATGGAGAAAACTGCATAATGATGAGCTGCATGCTCTCTACGGGTCAGCAAATATTGATAGAGTAATGAAAGCGCGTAAACTAAGATGGGCGGGGCATGTAGCAAGAATGGGAAATGAAAGAACAGTGGCGCAAGTTTTAAGAGGGAGACCGATTGGTAAGAGACCCTTAGGCAGACCGAGAAACAGATGGGAGAAAAATGTAAGGGATGATTTAAAAGAACTAGGACATGATTACTTAAACTGGATGGAGGATGCACAGGATAGAGATGTGTGGCGGTCTCGGGTTAGTGAGGCAATGAACTTTCGAGTTCGAACTGCTAATCTATAATAATAATAATATGCCAACGGCATATTATTGAAATATATATAAATTTTTGAATAATTTGAATAAAAATCTTATTTCTAAGATATCTTGAAAAAAGGATCAGATTTTGGGAGGGTGATTTTCTAGCATCTACAGTCATTACGAATTACAAGTCTTTCAATTACAAAGAATTCAATGTCTTTCTACATATTCTAAACTGTTGATTGCGTATTTTCATGGTGCGAAAAGTATTTAAAATTCTTTAAATTAATTTTAAAGCGTTGGAAGGTATTGAACAGAATTCGTGACAACTTTGCGAAATTCAAAAGTTGAGTACATCTTTATTCACTGGTAGCTAGGCCGTCATTCTTAACTTGGCTTATTGGGTAAGAATCACGAAAGTTGCGATCGATTTAGTAGAATTCAGCGAACTCAGAGGAATTTGGAGAATTCAAGAATCCTTAAATTTCAAATAATTTAATCTATATTCTCATAGGTTGACAAGTATTAAAAACTCTTTAAATTAATAAAAAAACCTTTTGAAGTGAATTGTACAAAATTCGTGAGAATTCTGCGAAATTTAATTAAGAAGTACATCTTCATTCACTGCTAGCTTAGCAGTCGACTAACTAGACTAATTGTGAAAGAATTAGAAACACTGCAATGATTGTATCAAACTTCGGAGAATTCCGGAGAATTCGGAGGAATTAACAGTATTTAAAAGGGTGTGTATGTAAAGCCGGTGTCGGTAAAAGAAATGTTGTTGGTACCTGTAAAAAAATTGTCGATAGAGCTTAAACTGCCGGCAAAAATATTAAAAAATTAATTTTTTTCCCATGTGTTTGATCTACTGTTTGATCCTTAATATCGGCCATCTTGCTAGCTGACGTCGCAGACAAAAAAAAATTAGCCGGCACGAGCTGTTGGAAGGGGTGAATTTCGTTAATTTCCTGAATTCTGTGAATTCTGAGAATTTCTTGAATTCCGTGCATTCAGTGAATTCCTTGAATTTCATTTACGGTTCAAAAACCGGTACCGACCATTTTTTTACCTATACCAACGTATTTAAAAGTCTTCAAATTACAAATAATTCGATGTATTCAAAAGTATTTAGGGTAATTCAAAAATGTTAAAGTAATTATTTCTACAGAACTAGAAGGAGTTCTGCGGAATGCTAAGAATTCAGGAGGATTCTACAGATTTCAAACAACGCATGCATTTTAATTTAATCGTCGAGCAATGTTTTCTAATTTGTTTGCTACGAAAAAGATACTTTTTAATTTTCGAATCTCGTTTAAGTGTGAAGTTGTACCAAAGAGTCAAAACCTCATACAAAAATAAACGGAGGGGAAATTGTATGTTCTGAACTTGTATTCTCACACACTCTTAGCGATATACAGGGTGTCCCAGTACTCAAAAAACATATTTGTGTTTTTGCATTCTAACAAAAAAATGGCGTCGAAAATAATTATAGAAAAATTGTTCTAAAGTTAACAATTACCGAGTTATTAACAATTAAAGATTAACCAATCAGAAGCACGCGTTAGAAGGTCGACAGTCCATGTGCCATCGATAAGAGTGTGTGCATAAGCAAGTTCATTTCGTATAATTTCTCCTCGGATCGCTTTTGCAGTAGGTTGTGACTCTGCTGCAACTTCACACGTCAGCGAGATACAAAAATGGAAAAAGATATTTTCCACAATCAACAAAATTCGACAACATTCTCATGAATTCTGTAAATTCCCTTGAAATTTGTACAATTTTTGAGTACTCAGTGGAATTCTCGTGAATTCTCTTGAGTTTAGGAGAATTGTCTTAGAAACAGCTAAATTCTCTCTAACTTTGTAAAATTCTTTTGATTTTAGCAGAATTGTTACTGTAAAAATATCTCGTTAATTCAGTAGAATTCTCTTCAATTATGTAGAATTCTCTTGAATCATGTATAATTCTTTTAAATTCAGTAGAGTTCTCCTATGTTTGGTAGAAATTCTCTTGAGTTTCGTCAAATTATCCTGTTTTCTTTCAAATTCAACAGAATATTCTGGAAATCAGCAAAATTCTTTCGAATTTAAAAGAATTTTCTAGAGTTAGGCAGAATTCCCTTGAATTATTCATAGATCTTCGGATTTCTGTATAAATATCTCATGAATACCGTAGAATTCTCTTTATTTATGCATTCTCTTAAAATCTGTATAATTCTCTTGAAGTCCGTAGAATTCTCCTCAATTCAGTAGAATTCTCTTACGTTTGGGAGAATTCTCTTGAATTTAGTAGTATTCTCTTGCGTTCAACAAAATTCTCGTGCAATCTGTAGAATTATCTTGAATTGAGTAGAACTCTCTTGATTTCCATAAAATTATCTTGAATTCTGTGAAAGACTCTTGTATTCTGTAGAATTATCTTGAATTCTGAAAAATCCTCTTAATTTCTGTAAAATTCCCTTGAACACTTTTGCACTCAGTACAAATTCTAAAAAACTTCTAAATTCATTAGAATAAGCTTTGATTTATTTTGAATTCATCAGTTTAGGAACTAAGGTATCTGCTAGAGCCATGGAAAGGTGTCTGAAGTAACAATTTTTAATTTGGAATTATTTTTGCAGCTTTAGTTAGATGCAACTTAGACGGCGTTTGTTAAATGTACTTGAGGTGATTTTTTGAGCTGAACTATATAATATTATTTGAGGGAAGAAGATATCAACAAGGGTCTTGGGAAAGTGTATGCGGTCACTATTTTTAATTTGAAATTTTTTTGGCTGCTCAAGTCGAAGGTAACTAAGACGGGGTTTGTTACATATACTAGGAGTCGTCGTTTTTTTTTAGTTGCTAAATATTATAGTAGGGACGGATATACCTAAAAAAGTCATGGAAAAGTGTGTAGGGTGATTATTTATAATTAAACAGTTTTTTGGCTACTTTAGCCGAAGTCAATTGCGACTGGGTTCGCTAAATGTACTAATGGTCTCTTGGGTGACTATTTTTAATTTGAAACTTTTTTGACTGCTTCTGTTGAAGCCAGCTGAGACGCGATTCGTTAAATGTAGTAGGGGTAGTTTTTTTAATCTGTGTAATAATATTGTAGGGATGGGGATATCAGCTTGAGTGTTGGGGAAGTGTGTGGGGTGATTATTTTAAATTTTGAATGTTTTGACAGTTTAACTTGAAGGCAGCTGAGATGGGGTTCGTTGAATGTACTGGGTGTGGTTTGTTGGGGCTGTCTAATGCTATTGTAGGTTTCTATGGTGTCTATTTTTAGTTTAAGATTTTTTTGGTTGTGTTTGTAAGCCCCGAAAAAGTTTTTAGTAAGCTATAAAGTAGTTTAGAGCTATGATATACGTTTTTTTCAACCTACTCCCTCAGGTTTTTTTTTGATTACGTAAAATAAATGTGAAGGTTTTTGGAAAACACAAGAATAGACCAAAATTCTGATATGATTATATTTATGCTGAGCTCATAATTCATTGTATGCGTTGTTTGAAGAAAGTTGATTTTTATAATTTTGAAAAGCAAAAAATATACTCTAAAATTATTTTTAATCTTCACAAAGCATTTTCAATTAGTAATTTTTCAATGAAGAATACAAAATTCGTTTAAATATTGTATTTTACTGAATACTATTTATACGGAGTGTCTTTACAGATTTCATGACATTTTTTTAATTCTCTGGAATTCTGTAAATAACTTGTGAATACAGTAGAATTCCCTTTATGCATTTTCTCAAAATCTGTATAATTCTCTTGAAGTCTGCCAAATTCCCTTGAAATCAGTAGAATTTTCTTACGTCTGGCAGAATTCTCTTGAATTCAGTACAATTCTTTCGAGATCGACAGAATTCTCGAGCAATCTATAGAAATCTCTTGAAATGAGTAGAGCTCTCTTGATTTCCGTGAAATTATTATAATTTCTGTAAAAGACTCTTGAATTCTGTAGAATAGGGTCATCCACAAAAATTTTGTTTGCCTTACAGTTAAGTTTTTTATAAACTCTGACTCCCAAAGAATTGAAATGTGAAATTAAAACTTAAGTTCGTTTGTTTAATAATTTATAATAATTTATTAAAAAGTGATAAAATATCCACCGTAAATGTCGATTTATAAAAAAAGCATGTGGCGCTTTCACGGCTTGAAGCACGTGGTGTGACGTCACCAGCCGCCAAAACCGAAGAAAATACATGGTCAGTTTGATAAAAATAATCGAAATAATTAATTATCAACGTTTTTTGGCAAAAGAGTTTATTTTTATGAAGTATCAATATGCCTAGATACGTTAAAGCCAGTTTGGATAATTTGCCAAACGTGAGTACACTTATGACTAGCGATTTCTTCGCGAAGTGCTACGGTTTCAATGTTGCTGTCACTCGAGGAGTGAAAGCGAAAAAGTATGTAAATGGCATAAATGACGATAACTTTTTGAAATACTTATTTTTATTCATTTAATTCATTAGTTTAGAATGATAATTGCTTCAGGCGAATCGTAACATGCAATATTGAATTCAGAAAACCTAACCTCACTTTTTTATAGTTGCTTTTATAAATACTTTCACAAATACTTTTTTAAAATTGTTATAAAATTCATAATTATAAGATTTATAATTACTTTTATAAATATTTTATTTTATAATACTTGTTGTGTGAATAAACTATTTGATTTCGCGAGGTTATAGCTCACATACATCCCGGCACCCCATATATATAACACCGTTGAACATCAGTCAATTACGAACTTTATGTTATCAAAAAAGCATATTTTAAATATATTTTTCTATTCGAAATAAAAATATTTACTTGTATTGTTGAAATGATCTTCGCAACATATACTGTTGGCGTTAAAGATGCGGTAGGGATCATGTCACGACGAACAATTTTGGACCATTTTTTTCATTCCTCACCTTTGTGTATAGATATAAATAATTTTCCTGGATTTTTGAGAGACCAATGGTAGCGCTGATTTTTTTTGCATTTTTATGGAAAAAACGTGAATCGCCCGGCTTATTTACAAGTGTTTGGCGGCTAGCTACGTCACACAAGATGGCGGAATAGGCGCGAAAGAAATAGGAATTTTAAATGTGTACACATTTTTCATTTTCAAATATAAATTCCAAAAAAAGTTTTTTTCACCCTATGCTGGTATTATTAGTGATTTTAGAGCATATACTTTAATATGCAAAAATAAAAAATAAAATAGTGGATGACCCTATTCTTTTGATTTCAGCAGAATTCTTTTAAATTTAATGGAATTCTCTTGGATTCTGCATCATTATTTTGAATTCAGTAGAATGCTTTTCGGTCATATAAAATTCTCAATTTAGTAGAATTCTCTTAGGTTTAACTATA
The DNA here is from genome assembly GCA_932178445.1 of Andricus quercusramuli. NCBI lineage: Eukaryota > Metazoa > Arthropoda > Insecta > Hymenoptera > Cynipidae > Andricus > Andricus quercusramuli. The sequence goes on from CAKNXH010001806.1 coordinate 54,166, forward strand.
ATTGTCGAAATTCTCTTGAATTCAGTAGAATTTTCCTAAATTAGCGAAATTATCTTGAAATTAGCTGCATTCTTCTAAGTTCTGCAGAATTCTCTTCAATTTAGCAGATTTCTCTTACGTTCGGCAGAATTCTCTTGAATAGTAGAATTTTCTTGAAATCAGCCAAATTCTCTTGAATTATGCCGAATTCTCTTGCATCCAATCGAATTCTCACGAATTTGGCAGAATTATCTTTAATTCCGTACAATTTACTTGAAAAATGTAGAATTTTCTTGAATTCAGTAGAATTCTTTTCAGTTTAGCAGAATTCTCTTCAACTCTGTGGAATTATCTTGAATTCTGTAAAAGTCGTTTGACTTATGTAGTATTCTCTTGAATTACGTAGAATTCTGCGAAATTCTCTTGAATTCTGTAAAATTCGTTAGAAAATTTTTGAACAGTTTTGAACTCACTTCAGATTTTTTAAATACCTTTGAATCCATTAGAATAAGCTTTGATTTATTTCGAATTCATTCGTCCTTCCCATTTTTTTCGTGAAGCTCACAAGAAGTGTTGATAAAGTTCCAATAAAAAATACGATCCGCCAGAGTCATAATTGAATGATTGTTCATTCTAGTGAAATCCCTCTGATGATGTCCTTACACCTGTCTGGATGTAACATAGCTGGCACATAGGACATAAAGCAGGGCACACAGGCTGCTTGTGACCCCAAGCATGAAACTGCTTGCTACGAAGGGCCAATCGATTATTTTGACCCGCTTCAATTCTCACATATTCTTTGATACTCCATTTAAAATGTGCCATGGGTTATTTTGTTTAAATTTAATATTTACTATGAAGAAAAATAATGAAGATAAATTGCGCTCACCATAAACATAATCATATCAGAATTTTGGCCTATTTTTGTGTGTTTCCCAAACACTTCACATTTATTTTACGAAATCAACCCTGAAAAAAACCTGAGGCAGTAAGTACAAAAAAAAACGTAAGCCATAGCTCTAAACTACGTTATAGCTTACCAAGACCAACCACATTAACGTTTCGGAAACAAGCCATGAATTTAACATGAACCACTAAATAAAAATATAGATATTTGAAAAAACTGTAAGCCTAAAGTTAATTATTTTTTCGGGGCTTACAAAATCAGCCAAAAAATGTTAAACTAAAAATAGATACCACAACCTTCCCAAAACATTAGTGTATATCGATATCTCTACAATAATATTAGACGTTCCCAAAAAACCACACACATTACATTGAACGAACCCCATCTCAGCTGCCTTCAACTTAGACTGCCAAAAAATTCAAAATTTAAAATAATCACCCCACACACTTTTCCAAGACTTTCATAGATATCCCCGCCCCTACAATATTATTACACAGACTCGAAAAAAACCACCCCTACTACATATAACGAATCGCGTCTCAGCTGGCTTCAACAGAATCAGTCAAAAAAATTTCAAATTAAAAATAGTCACCTAAGAGACCTTTCCCAGAGTCTGGAAGATATTGCCATTTCTACATTATACAGCCTCAAAAACCCACCCCTAGTACATTTAACGAACCCCGTCTGAGCGGCACTTAATTGAAGCAGCCAAAAGAGTTTCAAATGAAATATAGTCACCCCAGGCACTTTCTCAAGACTCTTATTAGATATCCCAATTCCTACAATGATATTACACAGCCTTACAAAGCTATCCCTAGTACATTTAGCGAACCCAGTCGCAATAGACTTCGGCTAAAGTAGCCAAAAAACATTTTATTTCTAAATAATCACCCCACACACTGTCTCAGGACTTTATTAGATATTTCAAACCCTAAAATATTATTCAACGAACCCAAGAAAGCCAACCCTCGTATATTAAAGAAACCCATCTCAGTTACCTTGAAATAAAGCAGGCAAAAAATTTCAAATTAAACACAGTCACTTGAGACACCTTTTTAAGACTCTATTCCATATCGCTATTCCAATAATAATATTATACCGGCTCAAAAGAACATTCCAGTACATTTAAAATCCCCGTTTCAGCTGCCTTCAACAAAAGCAGCAAAAATAGTTAAAAACTAAACATAGTTACATCCGGAACTCTCAGAAGACTCTAGTCGATATTCTCATCACTAAAATAATATAACACACCGCAGAAAAACACCCCTAGTATATTCAACGAACCTCATCTTAATTGAGTTCGAGTAAAGCAGCCAAAAACATTTCAAATTGAAACTTGTCATGTAAGACACCTTCCCAAGACTCTCGTAGATATCCCCATCCCTACAATAATATTACACATCCCCAAAAACCATCTATAGTACATGTAATGTATCCAGTCTCAACTTCCTCTACAAAAGCATACAATACAGCTTCAAAAAACCACCCCTCGAACGTTAAACGAAATAGTCTCAGCTGCTTTCAACTTCTTCGTCCCTTAAATAATATTAGACAGCCCAAAAAAACCACCCCAAGTACATTTAACGAACAACGTCTAAGTTGCATTCAACTGCAGCAGCAAAAATAATTTCCAATATAAAATTGTTACTTCAAACACCTTTCTAAGGCTCTAGCAGATATCTCAATTCCTACAATAATGTTATACAACCTAAGAAAACCACCCCTAGTACTTACATCGAACCCCGTCTGAGTTTC
>CAKNXH010001807.1:2418-12483 GCA_932178445.1 Andricus quercusramuli
GAAATATTTTAGGGTATTTTGTATTATTCCAAGGAATTTTCAATCGATTTAAAAAAATTCGAAATATTTCAATCGATTAAAAATATTCTAGGGATTTTCAGTAGATTTCAATAAATCGAAAAAATTGCACAGGATTTGAAATATTTTAGGGTATTTTAAGTGATTCCGAAGAATTTTCAATCATTTTAAAAAAAGTAAGAATATTTCAAAGGATTTGAAATATTCCAAGGAATTTTCCAGTAGATTTCAATAAATTGAAAGGATTCCACAGGATTTGAAATATTTTAGGGTATTTTAAATCATCTCAAAGAATTATCAATTGATTTCCAAACGTTGAAAATACTTCAAGAAATTTGGAATATTTTAAGTTATTTTAAATGATTTTAAGGATTTTTAAATGGGTATCAGAAAATTGAAAGGATTTCAAAGGATTCACAATATTTCAAGTACTTTTAATTCGATTTCAATTATTTAGAATAAATTTTAAAAATATAAGGTATTTTTTAAAATTCTCAGGAATTTTCATTTGATTTCAATAAATTGAAAGGATTTCAAATATTTTAGGGTATTTTCAAAGAATCCAGGAAACTTTTAATACATTTTTGAAAATTGAAAGGATTTCAAAGGATTTGAAATATTTCAGAGTTTTTGAATGATTTAAAAAAATTAAAAGGATTTTAAAGTATTCCAAAGAATTTTTCAAAAAAATTCCAGTAAATTAAAAGGATTTCAAAGAATGTGAAATATTTTGGGGCATTTTAAATGATTCCAAGGAATTTTCAATCGATTTGGAAAAATTTAAAATATTTTAAAGGTTTTGAAATATTTTAAGAAATTCCTATCGACATTTCAGCGTATTTTAAAAGATTTCACGTAATTTTTTTAACGATTAAAGTTATTTAAAAGGATTTGAAATATTTTAGGGTATTTTGGGTGATTCCATGGAATTTTCAATCAATTTAAAAAAAAAGAATATTTCAAAGGATTTGAAATATTCCAAGGAATTTTCCAGTAGATTTCCATAAATTGAAAGGATTCCACAGGATTTGAAATATTTTAGGGTATTTTAAATCATCTCAAAGAATTATCAATTGATTTCCAAATGTTGAAAATACTTCAAGAAATTTGAAATACTTTAAGTTATTTTAAATTAATTCAAGGATTTTTTAATGGATATCAGAAAATTGAAAGGATTTCAAAGGATCCACAATATTGCAAGTACTTTTGATTCGATTTCAATTATTTGAAATAATTTAAAGTATTTTAGGGTATTTTTAAAAATTCCCAGGAATTTTCATCAGATTTCAATAAATTGAAAGGATTTCAAATATTTTAGGGTATTTTCAAAGAATCTAAGACACTTTTATTAGATTTTTGTAAATTGAAAGGATTTCGAAGGATTTGAAATATTTCAGGGTTTTTGAATGGGTTCAAGAAATTGATAATTGATTTCAAAAAATTAAAAGGATTTTAAAGGATTCCAAAGAATTTTTCAAAAAAATGCCAGTAAATTGAAAGGATTTCCAAGAATTTCAAATATTTTGGGGAATTTTAAATGATTCCAAGGAATTTTCAAACGATTTGGAAAATTTTTCAATATTTTAAAGGTTTTAAAATATTTTAAGAAATTTCTATCGATATTTTAGCGTATTTTGAAATATTTCAAGTAATTTTTTTTACGATTACAATTATTCAAGAGGATTTCAAATATTCAAGTGTATTTTCAAAAATTCCAAGGAATTTTCTATCGATTTGAAAAAATATTTCAAAGGATTTAAAATATTCCAAGGAATTTCTATCTATATTTTAGCGTATTTTAAAAGATTCCAAGAAATTTTTAATCGATTACAATTATTAGAAAGAATTTAAAATATTTTATTGTTTTTTCAATGATTCAAAGGAGTTTTCAATCGATTTAAAAAAACTAAAAATATTTTGAAGGAGTTAATATATTCCACAAATTGTAAATCCATTTTAATAAATTGAAAGGGTTGCAAATATTTTACAGTATTTAAAAAGATTTCAAGAAATTTTTCTAAGATTCCAATAAAATGAAAGGATTTCAAAGAATATGAAATATTTTAGGGTATTTTAAATAATTTCAAGGATTTTTCAATCGATTTCAAAAAATTTTAAATATTTCAATGGATTCGAAATATTCCAGGGAATTTTCAATCTATTTCAATAAATTGAAATGATTTCAAATATTTTATCGTATTTTCAGAGATTCCAACGGATTTTCAATCGATTTTAATCGATTAAAAGGATTTCAATAAATTGAAAGGATTTCGAAGAATTTGAGATATTTTAGGGTTTTTCAAATGATTCCCAGGATTTATCAATCGATTTAAAAAAATTAAGAATATTTCGAAGGAGTTAATATATTCCAACAAATTTTCAATCTATTTTAATAAGTTGAATGGGTTTCACATATTTTATAGTATTTTAAAAGATTCCAAGAAATTTTTAATCGATTTAAAAAAATTAAAGTAGTTAAAATTTCAACTAAAAAACATAAGTTTGTTACTAAAATTGTTGATTAAAATAGATTAATTTTTAAATAAAAAATATCAATTAAAAAAAAAGAATCATTTTAATTTTAAGATTTAAAAACTTATTTCACACAACAATAAAAACGAATTTTAAACAACATAGTAAAATATTTTACCAAAAAGATAAATTTTCAGCCAAGGTAATTAATTTTCTACACAGAACTTTTCACTAAATACATGAATTATTAACTATTTTGTTGAATTTTCAACTCAAAAAAATAGATTTTCAATCAAAGTGGAATAGTTCAATTTTCAGTTTAAAAAATTAATTTTTAGCCAAAAAAACTGATTTTCAACAAAATAATTATTGTTTCGACAAAATTTTTGAATTCCTAATCAAATAGCTGAATTGTCAACTCTTAAAGATTTTTAGAAGATACAGGAATTTTAAGTTTGAAAAATCAATTTTTAACAAAAAAAGATCGCATTTTCAACAAAATAGTTCAATTTTCAATCAAAGTAAGAAATTTTGAATTAAAATGATGAAATAGTATGTGATAATGATTGACATTTTTTAAAAATGATGAATCTTTAACAAGAAAATGAATTTTCCACCTACAAGATTAATTTTCTACCAAAAAAAAAAATACTTCAACAAAATATATGAGTTTTGAACCAAATATTCTAATAGTTACATTTTTCAGTCAAAACATTAATTTTCAACGATACAAATAGGAATTTCTGATCAAGTAGTTGAATTTTCAACTTGAAAAAAATCTGTATCAAAAAAATGGAAATGGACTTCAGTTATAAAAATCAAATTTTAACAAAATATATAAATTTTCAATTAAAAATATAATATTTGATTGCAAAAAATACGAATATTCGACGAAATAGTTTAATCTTCAACAACAAGAATTAATTTTGAATCAAACAGTTGAATTCACAATTTTTTAATACATTTCAATAAATGGAAAGGATTTAAACGGATTGGAGATATTGAGTGTATTTTAAATAATTCCAATGAATTTTTAACCGATTTGAAAAAATTGAAAATATTTCATGGAATCTGAAATATTCCAAGGAATTCTCGAATTATTTTAATAAATTAAAAGGATTTCAAAGGATTGGAAATATTTTAGGGTATTTCTAATGATTCCAAGGAATTTTCAATCGATTTCAAAAATATATTTCAAAGGACCTAAAATATTCTAAGGAATTTTCAATTGATTTTGATAAATTAAAAAATGTCGAATATTTTAGGATATTTTTAAAGATTCTAAGAAATTTTTAATCGATTTCAGTAAATTGAAAGAATTTAAAATGTTTCAGGTTATTTAAAAAAAATTCAAGGAATTTTTCATCAATTTCAATTAGTTAAAAGGGATTCAAAAATTGTAGCGTATTTTCAAATATTCTTAGGAATTTTCAATAGATTTCAATAAATTTAAAAAATTTAAAAGCATTTTTAACATTTTAGGGTTTTTTGAAAAGATTTCTTGGAATTTTCAAATATTTACAGTAATTTATTGAAATTTCCAATAATTCGAAATATTCAGGGTTCTTTGGAATATTTCAAATCCTCTCACATCCTTTTAATTTTTTTTTAAACAATTTAAAATTTCTTGGAATCTTTGAAAATACGCTGCAATTTTTGAAATCCTTTCGATTTATTAAAATCTATTGTAAATATTGTTAACACTTTTAAATCTTTTGAGAGCCCTTTCATTTATTGAAATACGGTATTTTACAATGATTTTAATAAATTCAAAGGATTTAAAATATTGCAGGTAAAAAAAATTGCAAGAAATCTTCCCTCAATTTTAATTAATTAAAAGGGATTCAAAAATTCAATTTTATAACTTTATTTGTTTATATAATGTGGTTCTGAAAAAATAAAAAAATCACATTTGTTTATCGGAATTTGGACCATTGCCCTTTTTATCTGAAACTGAAGTGCATAAGATTTTATTGAAAAAAGAAAATCAAATTAGGCCTTTCCTTCTTATCAGTTCACTCATAAAAAGGCATAATTATCATTCAGACTCAACAAAGTGTAATTAGCAAAGGAATCTGAAATCGCATAATTTAATTTCTATTTCCGCAATATTTCTCAGAGTGCTCGTGCAAAGAAAAATAATTAAGGATCAATGCAAGAGGAGCAAGCATGACGTTTGTAGTGAAGAAGGAGAATGTCTTTGAATCGAGACTTTCTTTATTAATAGAATTATATTAAAAGAAGGCTCATAAATGCCCTAGAAGACTTGATTAAAATCATAGATATTTAAAAATTATTTTCTATATTAAATCATATTTTCATTAATCAAAAGTGATTTATATACGGATTAATAAATAATTAAATTCATCTTAATTACAATGAGTTTCAGAGTAAAGGATTTAAATTTTTAAAAAGATTAACAAATTTTCAAGGTATATTAGATTTCAATAAATTACAGGGATTTCATAAGATTCAAGAGGGTTTGAAATATCTTAGAATATTCTTAAAAATTCTAAGAAATTATCAATAGATTTCAATCAATTAAAAGGATTTCAAAGGATTTGAAATATTTTAGAATATTTTCAATGATTCCAAGGGTTTTTTCAATCGAATTCAAGAAAGTAAAAACATTTGGAAAGATTTGGAATATTTCAAGAGATTTGAAATATTCCAAGGAATGTTCAATACATTTGAATAAATTGAGAGGATTTAGAAGGATTCGAAATATTTCAGAAGATTTTAAACATTCCAAGGAATTTTCAATACATTTGAATGAATTAAGAGGACTTTGAAGAATTTGAAATATTTCAGAAGATTTGCAATATTCCAAGAAATTTTCAGTACTTTTGAATAAATTAAGAGGATTTAGAAGGATTCGAAATATTTCAGGGCATTCTAAATGACGTCCAGACATTTTCAATCGTTTTCAAAAAATTAAAAATATTTCAACAACTTTAAAATATTTTAATTTATTTAAAATGATTCCAAGGAATTTTCAATCAATTTAAAAATAATATATATATTCCAAAGGATTTGAAACATTCCAAGGAATTTCTAATACATTCCAACGAATCAAGAGGATTTGAAATATTTTAAAGGATTTGAAATATTGTAAGGAATTTTCAACATATTTCAACAAATTAAGAGGATTTGGATGGATTTGAAATATTTCAAAATATTGTAAGTATTCCAAGGAATTTTCGATACGTTTCAATAAATAAGGAGGATTTTGAAGGATTTGAAATATTCCAAGGAATTTTCAATACATTTGAATAAATTAGGACAATTAAGAAAAAATGAAATATTTCAAAAGACTTGAAATATTCCAAGAAATTTTCAGTACATTTGAATAAATTAAGAGGATTTAGAAGGTTTGAAATATTTCAAAGATTTGAAATATTTCAAGGAATTTTCAATACATTTGAATAAATTAAGTGGATATAGAAGGATTTGAAATATTCCAAGGAATTTTCAATATATTTCAATAAATTAAGAGGATTTGGAAGGATTTGAAATATTCCAAAGAATTTCCAATATATTTCAATAAATTAAGAGGATTTGGGTGGATTTGAAATATTTCAAAATATTTTAAATATTCCAAGGAATTTTCAATCTATTTCAGTAAATTGAGAAAATTTGGAAGTATTTGAAATATTTTAGGATATTTCAAATGATTTGAAGAAGCTTTCAGTCAATTCTAGAAAATTGCAAATATTTCAAAAGTTTTGAAATATTTCATAGTATTCCAAACGATTCCAAGGAATTTTTAATCAATTCCAATCAATTCAAATGATTTCAAATATTGTAACGTATTTTTAAAGATTCCAAGGATTTTTGAATTTATTTCAAAAAATTGAAAGGATTTCATATTAATGACTATTGTCGAATATTCCAAGGAATTTTCAATATATTTCAATAAATTAAGAGGATTTGGAAGGATTTGAAATATTCCAAGGAATTTCAAATATTGTAAGTAATTTTCAACATATCTCAATAAATTAAGAGGATTTTAAAGGATTTTAAATATTTCAAAATATGTGTAATATTCCAAGGAATTTCCAACATATTTCAATAAATTAAGAGGATTTTGAAGGATTTGCAATATTCCAAAGAATTTCCAATATATTTCAATAAATTAAGAGGATTTGGGTGGATTTGAAATATTTCAAAATATTTTAAACATTCCAAGGAATTTTCAATACATTTGAATAAATTAAGAGGACTTTGAAGAATTTGAAATATTTCAAAAGATTTGAAATATTCCAAGGAATTTTCAATACATTTGAATAAGTTAAGAAAATTAAAAAAAATTTGAAATATTTCAAAAGATTTGCAATATTCCAAGAAATTTTCAGTACTTTTGAATAAATTAAGAGGATTTAGAAGGATTTGAAATATTCCAAAGAATTTTTAGTACGTTTGAATAAATTAAGAGGATTTGGAAGGATTTGAAATATTTCAGGGCATTCTAAATGATTTCCAGACATTTTCAATCGTTTCCAAAAAATTAAAAATACTTCAAGAACTTTAAAATATTTTAAGTTATTTAAAATGATTCCAAAGAATTTTGAATCAATTAAAAAAAATATATATATTCCAAAGGAGTTGAAACATTCCAAGGAATTTTCAATGCATTTGAATAAATTAAGAGAATTAAAAAAAAATTGAAATATTTCAAAAGATTTGAAATATTCCAAGAAATTTTCAGTACATTTGAATAAATTAAGAGGATTTAGAAGGATTTGAAATATTTCAAAGATTTGAAATATTTCAAGGAATTTTCAATACATTTGAATAAATTAAGAGGATTTAGAAGGATTTGAAATATTCCAAGGAATTTTCAATATATTTCAATAAATTAAGAGGATTTGGAGGGATTTGAAATATTCCAAAGAATTTCCAATATATTTCAATAAATTAAGAGGATTTGGAAGGATTTGAAATATTTCAAAATATTGTAAGTATTCCAAGGAATTTTCAATAAGTTTCAATAAATTCAGAGGATTTTGAAGGATTTGAAATATTCCAAGGAATTTTCAATCTATTTCAGTAAATTAAGAAGATTTGGAAGGATTTGAAATATTTTAGGATATTTTAAATGATTTGAAGAAGCTTTCAGTCAATTCCAGAAAATTAGAACTATTTCAAAAGTTTTGAAATATTTTATAGTATTCCAAACGCTTCCAAGGAATTTTTAATCATTTCTAATCAATTGAAATGATTTTAAATATTGTAACGTATTCTTAAAGATTCTAAGGATTTTTTAATTTATTCCAAAAAATTGAAAGGATTTTATATTAACGACTATTGTTGAATATTCCAAGGAATTTGCAATAAATTTCTTTAAATCAAGAGGATTTAGAAGGATTTGAAATATTTCAGGGCATTCTAAATGATTTGCAGACATTTTCAATCGTTTTCAAAAAATTAATAATACTTCAAGAAATTAAAAATATTTTAAGTTATTTTAAATGATTCCAAGGATTTTCCAATCAATTTCAAAGGAAGTAAAAAAATTTCAAAGGATTTGAAATATTCCGAGGAATTTCCAATTCATTTCAATAAATTGAGAGGATTTTGAAGGATTTGAAATATTGTAAGGAATTTTCAATATATTTCAATAAATTAAGAGGATTTGGAAGGTTTTGAAATATTTCAAGCAATTTTCAATATATTTCAATAAATTAAGAGGATTTTGAAGGATTTGAAATATTCCAAGGAATTTCCAACATATTTCAATAAATTAAGAGGATTTGGAAGGATTTGAAATATTTCAAAATATTTTAAATATTCCAAGGAATTTTCAATATATTTAAGTAAATGATTTGAAGGAATTTTCAGTCGATTCCAGGAAATTGTAAATATTTCAAAAGTTTTGAAAAATTTCATAGTATTCCAATCGATTCCAAGAAATTTTCAATCAATTCCAATCAATTCAAATGATTTTAAATATTGTAACGTATTTTTAAAGATTCCAAGGATTTTTAAATTCATTTCAGAAAATTGAAAAGATTTTATATTAATGACTATTGTTGCATATTCCAAAGAATTTTCAATATATTTCAATAAATTAAGAGGATTTGAAAGGATTTGAAATATTCCAAGGAATTTTCAATACATTTCAATAAATTAAGAGGATTTGGAAGGATTTGAAATATTTCAGAATATTTAAAATGATTTGAAGGAATTTTCAATCGATTCCAGAAAATTGCAAATATTTCAAAAGTTTTGAAAATGTTTCATAGTATTCCAAACGATTCCAAGGAATTTTTAATTAATTCTAATAAATTCAAATGATTTTAAATATTTTAACGTATTCTTAAAGATTCTAAGGATTTTTTAATTTATTCCAAAAAATTGAAAGGATTTTATATTAATGACTATTGTTGAATATTCCAAGGAATTTTCAATATATTTCAATAAATTAGGAGGATTTGGAAGGATTTGCAATATTCCAAGGAATTTCTAATACATTTCAATAAATTGAGAGGATTTTGAAGGATTTAAAATCTTTCAAAGGATTTAAATTATTGTAAGGAATTTTCAACATATCTCAATAAATTAAGAGGATTTTGAAGGATTCTACATATTTCAAAATATTTGTAATATTTCAAGGAATTTCCAATATATTTCAATAAATTAAGAGGATTTTGAAGGATTTCAATTATTCCAAGGAATTTTCAATACATTTCAATAAATTAAGAGGATTTGGAAGGATTTGAAATATGTAAAAGTATTTTAAATATTCCAAGGAATTATCAATACGTTTCAACAAATTAAGAGGATTTTAAAGGATTTGAAATATTCCAAGGAATTGACAATATATTTCAATAACTTAAGAGGATTTGAAAGGACTTGAAATATTTCAAAATATTTTTAATATTCCATGGAATTTTCAATATATTTCAATAAATTAAGAGGATTTGGAAGGATTTGAAATATTCCAAGGAATTTTCAATAAATTTCATTAAATGAAGAGGATTTGGAAATATTTGAAATATTTCAAAGTATTTTAAATATTCCAAGGAATTTTAAATATATTTCAATAAATTAAAAGGATTTGAAATATTTCAAAGTATTTTAAATATTCCAAGGAATTTTCAATACGGTGCAATAAATTAAGAGGGTTTGGAAGGATTTGAAATATTCCAAGGAATTTTCAATATATTTCAATAAATTAAGAGGATTTTGAAGGACTTGAAATATTCCTAGGAACTTTCAATAAATTTCAATAAATTAAGAGGATTTGGAACGATTTGAAATATTTCAAGGAATTTTCAATATATTTCAATAAATTAAGAGGAATTGGAAGGATCTGAAATATTTCAGGACATTCTAAAAGATTTCCAGACATTCTCAATCGTTTTCAAAAAAATAAAAATATTTCAAGAAATTTAAAATATTTCAAGTTATTTTAAATGATTCCAAGGATTTTTCAATCAATTTCAAAAAGAGTACAAACATTTCAAAGGATTTGAAATATTCCAAGGAATTTCCAATACGTTTCAATAAATTAAGAGGATTTGGAAGGATTTGAAATATTTCAAAATATTTTAAATATTCCAAGGAATTTTC
>CAKNXH010001807.1:34710-59934 GCA_932178445.1 Andricus quercusramuli
GAAAATTCCTAAATACGATAAAATATTTGAAATCCTCTCAATTAATTGAAATTGATTGAAAATTCCATGGAATCATTTAAAATACTTCAAAATATTTCAAATCCCATGGAATATTTAAAAAAAAATTTGTAATCGATTAAAAATTCCTTGGAATCATTTAAAATATCCTAAAATATTTCAGATCTTTTGAAATTCTTTCAATTTATTGAAATTTATTGAAAATTCCTTGGGATCTTTGAAAATATACTAAAATATTTAAAATCCTTTCAATTGATTGAAATCGACTCGAAATTCTTTGGAATCTTTGAACATACGCCAAAATATTTGAAATTTTTCCAATTTATTAAAATCGATTGAAAATTTCTTGGAATATTTTAAATCCTTTGGAATATTTTTAATTTATTGAAATCTATTGAAAATTCCTTAGAAACTCTAAAAATAGGCTAAAATATTTAAAATCCTTGTAATTGATCGCTATCGATTGAAAATTCCATGGAATTTTTGAAAATAAGCTGAAATATTTGAAATCCTTGAAATTATTTGAAATCGATTAAAAATTCCTTGGAATCATTTGAAATGCCCTGAAATATTTCAAATCAAAATATTTCAAATCATATAGAATATTTGTAATTTTTTGAAATCGATTAAAAATTCCTTGGAATCATTTAAAATATCCTAAAATATTTCAAATCTTTTAAAATTCTTTCAGTTTATTGAAATCTATTGAAAATTCTTTGGAATCTCTAAAAATAGGCTAAAATATTTAACAACATTTCAATTTAATAAAATCGATTGAAAATTGATTGTAATTGTATTAAATGTCTTGATATATTGATTGAAAATTCCATGGAATATTTGAAAATAAGCTAACATATTTGAAATCCTTTCAATTTTTTGAAATCGATTGAAAATTCCTTGGATTCATTTGAACTACCCTGAAATAGTTCAAATCCTTTGCAATCCTTTCAATTTATTAAAACCTATTAAAAATCCTTGGGATCTCTGAAAATACCCTCAAATATTTGAAATCCTTGAAATTATTTGAAATCGATTGAAAATTCCTTGGACTCATTGAAAATACGATAACATATTTGAAATCCTTTCAATTGATGAAATTAATTGAAAATTCCATGGAATCATTCAAAATACTTCAAAATATTTTAAATCAGAATATTTCAAATCCTATGGAATATTTTTAATTTTTTGAAATCGATTAAACATTCCTTGGAATCATATAAGATGTCCTAGAATATTTCAAATGTTTTGAAATTCTTTCAATTTATTGAAATCTATTGTTAATTCCTTGGAATCTTTGAAAATATGCCAAAATATTTGAAATTCTCCCAATTTATCAAAATGGATTGAAAATTCCTTGGAATACTTTTAATCCTTCGAAATATTTATAATTTTTCGAAATCAATTGAAAATTCCTTGGACTCATTGAAAATACCATAAAATATTGGAAATCATTTCAATTTATTGGAATTGATTGAAAATGCCATGGAATCATTTAAAATACTTTAAAATATTTTAAATCAAAATATTTCAAATCCTATGGAATATTTTTAATTTTCGAAATCGATTTGAAATTCCTTGGAATCGTTTAAAATATCTTAAAATATTTCAAATCTTTTGAACTTATTTCCATCGAAAATTCCTTGGAATCTCTCAAAATATGCTAAAATATTTGAAATCCTTTTAATTGATCAAAATCGATTGGAAATTCCATGGAATCTTTAAAAATAGGCTAAAATATTTGAAATTCTTCCAATTTATTAAAATCGATTGAAAATTCCTTGGAATATTTTTGAATCTTCGAAATATTTTTAATTCTTTGAAATCGATTGAAAATTCCTTGGAATCATTTAAAATACTCTCAAAAAATCAAAATTCTTCTAAATCCTTCCAATTCATGGAAATCTGTTGACAATTCTTTGGGATTTTTGAAAATACGCCAAAATATTTGAAATTCTTCCAATTTATTGAAATCGATTAAAAATTCCTTTGAATCCTCGAAAATACCCTAAAATATTCAACCACATTCCAATTTATTTAAATCCATTGAAGATTCCTTGGAATCGTTCAAAATACTTCCAAATATTTCAAATCAAAATATTTCAAATCCTGTAGAATATTTTTAATTTTTTGAAATCAATTCAAAATTCCTTGGAATCTTTCAAAATACCCTAAAATATTCTAAATCCTTTGAAATGCTTTTAATTTATTTAAATATATTGAAAATTCTTTGGAATATTTGAAAATACGATAAAATATTTGAAATCCTTTAGATTTATTGAAAATGATTGAAAATTCCTGGGGATCATTTAAAATACTTTATAATATTTCAAATCAAAATAATTCAAATCTTGTGGAATATTTTTAACTTTTTGAAATTTATTGAAAACTCCTTTGGAATCTTTGAAATTACGCTAAAATGTTTGAAATCCTTTCAATTTTTTGAAATTGGTTGAAAATTCCTTGGAATATTCTTAAATACCTGAAAGTATTTGAAACTATTTCAATTTATTGAAATCGATTGAAAATTCCTAGTAATATTTTTAATTCTTCGAAATATTTTTATTACTCGAGAAGCAGACCAAATTATTATTTTTATTTAAAAAAATTCCTCAAATCATTAATATCAAAAGATTGTGATTGAATACAAAAAAATATAATTATAAAATATATAAAATGTTAAAATAATAATCTCTGAAATACTTTTTTTCGATTCAACAACAAATTTAATTATTTCAGCTAAAAAATAAAGTAAAATAAACTTTAGTCAAACTATTTTAATTCATAAGCCTCATTAAATAAGTCTCCGTCCACTTTTGCATAATAATCTCTTTTAAGCACTCATTACCCTTCACACCCTGAACTTTAATTAACATTTTTTGATACTTTACTGCTGAAAGTTTGGACTTTGAACACTCATTAGAAACAACAATTGCTTGATGATAAAAAGACAAATCATTGAGTAAGATCAAGTGTTGGAAAAATAGATTCATTCCTTCCTCAGTAAACATACACAAAAACCCTAAGTCTATTCTTATCCTAACTTCAGACAGTTTGACTGATAGCGATTTTTATCCGACGACCGATAAAAATTATAGGTCAGTGGATAAAAATTATTGTCAATTTTTTTCTAGAGCCATCGAATTTATCTTGCAGCGAATAATTTTTTTTTTCGCGAAGAAAAAACGTCGCTTCTCTTTTATTGAATTTTTTCAGGCCGATAGTATTATTAATAATAATTTAGGAATGTCCTTTAAAAATTTTGTTGTTTAAAAAATAATTTTTTGGGTATAATTAAAATAAAATCCTGATGATATTTCTGAGAGGAATTCATGATATTCTTGGTAATGGGATAGGATCATTAGTTTATTTTAAATAATTGGCATTTTTCATTGTAAATTAATTTTTTTACTTGAAAATTCATCTATTCCGTTGAAAATTAAGATTAAATTAATATCTTTTTTGGTAGGAACTTGATCTTCTTATTTAGAAATTAATTTTTTTTTTTTGAAAATTCAACTGCTTGGTTAAAAGTTAAATTAATTTGTCAAAAATTCATTTTTTGGTTGAAAATCATCACTTTTGATTGTAGATTAATCTTTTTCAGCGCCCTATTCAACTATTTGTTGAAATATTCCTTTTTCGCGTAAAAACTTAATTTTATTTTATTTTTATTTTAATTTATCTTCTTGGTTGAAAATTCGCCTTTTTGAATGAGAATTCATTTTTAGGTTGAAAATTAAACTTCTTGGTTAAAAATTTGTCTATCTTATTGAAAATATAATTATTTAAAAAAAAAATTAACCCTTGGTAGGAAATTTAAATATTTTCTTGAAAAATCTTTTTATTCTTTAAAGAAAAATTAACTAAAGAAATTTTTATTAGGAATTCATTTTTTTAAAAAATTAACGTTTCGGGTTGAAAATTTAAACCGAAATTGAACTTTTCCATTTTTTATTCCTAAATTTATCTCTTTAAGTAAAAAAAAATCAGGTATTTTGTGACAAAAAAAAATTTGGTAAGAAAATTATTGTTCTAGCTTGAAAATTCTTCTTTTTTTTTTTAATTGAACTATTTCACTTCTAATTGTAAATTTATTATTTTTAGCTGTATTTTGTTAAAAAATTGTTGCTTTTTGGTTGAAAATTTATATTCCAAAATCAAAATTTAATTAATCTAGTTAAAAAATTCGTCATTTTATTTGAAAATTCATCTCTCGGGATCAAAATTAATTTTTTGGGTTGAAAATTAATTTTTGGGTTGAAAATTGATTTTTGTGCTGAAAATTCAACTTGGTCGAAAATTCAGTAACTACTTGGTTTGAAAGTGAAACTACTTAATTGAAAATTCATTCTATTAGTTGCAGATTTAACTACTGAAAATTCGTTTTTCTAAAATGAAAATTAAATTTATTGGTGGAAAATTTATCTTTTAGGTCGAAAATTCAAGTATTTCTTCGAAAATTCATTTCTTTGATTCAAAATTTAACAATTTTATTCAAAATCGAAAAAAATATATTTTTAGAGTGAAAATTAAATTATTTCAGTTGAAGATTCATCATTTTTGTTGAAAATTTAACCATTTGTTGAAAATTCGTTCTTTCCTGGATGAAAATTAATTTTTTCAATTGAAAATTTATTTTTTTATTGAAAATTAATTTGTGTGTTTAAAATTCAACTTGGTCGAAAATTCAGTAACTACATGGTTTGAAAATGAAACTACTTCATTGAAAATTCATTGTATTAGTTGCAGATTGAGCTACTGAAAATTCGTTTTTTTTTTTTCAATGAAAATTAAATTTATCGGTGTAAAATTTATCTTTTTCATTCGAAAATTTAAAAACTTCATTGAAAATTAATTTCTTTTATTCAAAATTTAACTATTTTGTTAAAAAATGTAAAAAATCATTTTTTTAAAGTGAAAATTAAACTATTTCAGTTGAAGATTCATAATTTTAGTTGAAAATTTAACTTATTAATTAATTTATTGTGGTCATTGCAGGTCAAAGGAATGAAAATTCCTTTTTTTTAATTCGTTGAAAATTCATCTCTTACGTTGAAAATTTAACTATTTGCTGAAAATTCGTTTTTTTTCTAGATCAAAATTAATTTTTTTAGTTGAAAATATATTTTTAGCTTGAAAATTAGTTTTTTGGTTGAAAATTCAACTATTTGTTTTGAAAGCGAAACTACTTGGTTGAAAATTTATTGTATTGGTTGAAGATTAAATTAATGTAAATTCGTTTTTTTTCAAATTTGTTGAAAATTCATCTCTTTGGCTGAAAATTTAACTATTTTGTTAAAAATCGTAGAAAATTTATCTTTGAAGTGGAAATTAAACTATTTTAGTTGAAAATTCATCATTTTAGTTAAAAATTTATCAATTTGGTTGAAAATTTAACTATTTCAATTGCAAATAGAAACAATTAAATTTATCTGGAAAACGAAGTTTCAAATATGAAGTCTTGATAAAAAAGTTAGTTTGAAACAAAATTTTTCACCAAAAAAATTAATTCCTAATAACAAAGGTGAAACTTAAAATTTCAACAACAAAAATTAATTAAAAATAAAAAAATATTAAATTTATCCAAAAAATAAGACGTTTTAAATATAAATTTTTAAATAAAGTTATTTTTGAACAAAATGATAAAATTCTCAATTCTAAAAGATGAATTCTCAAGAAGACAGTTGAATTTTCAACTAAAAAAATTAATTTGGAACCAATAAAGATAACATTTTAACCAGAAACGATAATTTTTTTTACGATAAAGTATGAATTTCCAATCGAAGAAATAAATTTTCAAATTGATGAATCTTCAATTAAAAAATAAATTTTTGACAAAGTTGTTCAACTTTTAACCAGAAAGTGAAATTTTGAACTAAAAAAATACAAATTTTTCACAAAAAAGTTTCAACCAAAAAAATCAACTTCCGAATAAATTATTTAATTTTCAAGTCAAAAGGACGAATGTTCTATCCAAAAAAAGGAATGTTGAAAAAACAATTAAATTTTTATTTTAAATAAAAACCAATTGAATTCATCCAAAATACGACGTTTTAACAATATAGTTAATTTTCAAACTATTTTTTGAATTTTCGAGCAAAAAAAATGTCTGCAAAACCGTTGATTTCTCCACCCGAAAATATAAGTTTTCAACCAAAAAGGTTAGCTACAGCCAAATGATTAAATTTTTAACTGAAACGATGAATCTTTGAGCAAAAAAGTTTAATTCTCAAAAAACAAGATATCAACGAAATAATTAAATTGTCGACTATAAACTATGAATTATGAACAAAAAATATATTAGTAAACTTGTTATTGAAAAAAAACTAACTTTCACCCTAGAAGAATGACTTTTCAAAAACATTTTTGAATTTTCAACAATGTAATGAAATTGTTTATAAAAAAAATTAAATTTCAACAAAAATGTGTAATAGTTGATATTGAAACCAAACTAGATTTTAATTTTAAATCGAAAGCAGTTTAATTCAACAAAAAACATGAATTCTTAATAAAAAATGTAATAGTAGACTTCCGAATCAAAAAGAGCCCTCAATCCAAGAATAGTTAGATTTTCTAATTGGGTTCTTTCAATTTATTTCTTTCTAAGTTACTTAAAAAAATACTTTGAAAATTTCAGGGTAATGTTCTGAGTAGAAATCACAAGAAAAAAATTGATGAGAAGGAATCAAAATCTATCGACTGATCAAAATACATTTCAAATAATTCAAACATGATCATTTTCCTATTATGTTGTTCATCCATTTTACAATCTATGATCTTCTGGAATTTCTTCAAATATATTTGTATCAGCAGAAAATGCTGAAATATTTGACAAATTATTTAAAGCTGCCTCAAAAAAATTTGTGAACTCAAAAATGACTATAAAGCTTGCTGAAGAAAAGGTGCTACTGCACAGAAAAAACTCTTTCATTTTTGTTTCCGGACATTTTTTTAAAAACTCATTTTGAACTTCAGCTATCTTCGCTCTCATGTTTAATCTCAAAACTAAAAAAAAATTGAAATGCCTTACGATTTGTTTTGTTCAATAGGGACCTATCATTTGGTTTTTCTCATTAAGTTTCAGAAGCCCGTATGATATGAAATGTCCTTAATGATAGACGAAGTCCCCTTGTTTCAGAAAAAATCCCCTTATTTTTCCGAAAGTGAACTATTAAACCGCTGTAATCCCTCTCATTGGGATAATTTCTGATGTAACCATATACATAGCTTGATGGTCTGTTTGATAATAAGCATTTGGACACCATTGTCTTGCTAAGCATATCTTGACGAAACTTGAGTTTGAGTACATAATGATAAGATTCCTCTCTCTTGTAACTGGGGTAGCTGACTATAATGGTCGCTTTGTCCAAATTTACGTCCTAAATATTTTTTAACGTGTAATAGTATGCTAATGCCCTGACGATTAAATTCGTAAAGTATAACACGGAGTGCTTCGTATAGCCAATTTTGTGAGATTCGTGTACTTTGCGTAATTCAAATATGCACACTGGTGACAACAAAGTGAAATGAGAAATTGACTTTCGATCGTGATAATTTTTAGTACGAGTTACATTTTTCAAAGCGTTTCGGAACTGATCCGGTCCCTTCTAAAGATGAAACTTTCCTAACTTAAAAGAGATGTATTCCTCTCAAAACTAATGCATAGAATCCAACGATGTGAGCAATGAATAAGAGAGGAATATGCCTTTTTGAAGTGATGATGGTGATCAAATAATCGAAAGAGTGCTGTTTACTGGTCAATATCCCACCGTCTGATGTCCATCATGTAGGTCATTCCAGATTTTGTCAAAAACTTCCGTCGAAAGTGTTGTATCTACTATGATGAATCATGAAACTCAATTTGAGAAGATGCTCAGGTGTTGACGAGAGTAATGTCAATAAATGATGGTGATTGAACAACCAATACAGTGATTACTGATCAATGTCATATTGTCTGATGTCCATCATGTAGGTCATTTCGGATGTTGTCAAAAAGTTTCGTTGAAGGTGTTGTATCTATTATGCCGAATAATGAAACTCAATTTAAGGTGTTCAGGTTTTGATCAGAGTGAATTCGAGTAATGATGGTCATTGAATAGTCAGGTATTGATTATTTATCACCATCATCATTTGATATTCATCCTGGGAAACATCTAAACATCTTCTTGACTATGATAAGATTCCTCTATCGTAACTAGGATATCTGACTAGAATGATCGTTTTGTCGAAATGTAGGTCCTAAATCTTTTGTAACATGTAATAGTATGCTAATGCCTTCACGAGTAAACTCGTAAAGTATAAGACGAAGTGCTTCGTATAGCCAATTTTGTGAGATTCGTGTACTTTGCGTTAATCAAATATGCACAGCAGTGACAACAAAGTGAAATGAGAAATTGACTTTCGATCGTGGCTGCGAAGAGAGGTGGCTTTAGAAGGTGGCTTGTATCAGTTGGTGATGCTTAATCATTTTTTATATGAGTTACGTTTTTCAAAGCGTTTCAGAACTGATCCGGTCCCTTCTCAAGATAAAACTTCCTTAATTTTAAGAGATGTATTCCTTTCAAAATTAATTTGAAGAATCCAACGCTGGGAGCAACAAATGAGAAAGGTATATGCCTTTTTGAAATGATGATGGTGATCAAATAATCAGAAGAGTGCTAATTCCTGGTCAGTGGTCAATATCTCACCATCTGATGTCCATCATGCAGGTCATTTCGGATGTTGTCAAAAAGTTTCATTGAAGGTGTTGTATCTATCATGCCGGATCATGAAACTCAATTTAAGGTGTTCAGGTTTTAACAGAGTGAATGCAAGTAATGATGTTGAATAAATAATCAAGTGTTGATTATTCAATCAACATCATCATTTGATAAACTTGGTAGACATCCAAACATCTTCTTGAATATGCTTCTTTGATTTTAGCAACGTTTTATCTTGATAAGGGACCAGGCCTGGTTCAAAACGTTTTGATGAATGTATCGTATATTCAAAATTATTAAAAATCATCAATACAGCCTAATTCTAATTCTAATCCTAATTCTTCTGATGCATTAGCCAGTCAAAAGAAACATCTGTCAAATTTTTAATCGTGGTTTTTACAATCCTTAGACTCGAAAAAAATTGATTTTGGAAATAAACTTCCAATGCCTTGCGTTGTGGTATTCAGAGGCTAGTGTTGTAATGTTTGCCCTTTATGCATTGCAATTTTACCTCAAATTTATTGCAATTTTACAATCCTGCGTAGAGTCGCCGTATTGTAATGTTTGTAATTTTACGGTACGATTATTGCAATTTCACTCAGAATACCGTGTTTGTAATTGTACATTACGCTAGTAATTGTAGAAGTATTGTAGGATCCCAAAAAATTTTAACAATGTAGCCACAAATATTGTTATGCACGGAAGTGGAATGTTTAAAGCGAGCATTCAAAAATTTGGAATTAAAAATTTTACGACTGGATTAAAGATTTAACTACTTATTGAAAATTCTTGCTTTCTTTTAGTTGAAAGTTCATTTCCTTAAATAAAAAATCAGCTAATTCATTTTTGGCTAAAAATTAATAATTTTTGTTTGGAAAATCGACTATTTGATTTTTGATTGGAAATTCAACTACTTGACTAAAAGTTAAACTACTTTCTTGAGAACTAATCGGGAATTAAGACAGTCGCTCTTAAAAACAATGAAAATCGTTAGGAATTCATCTAATTTTGTTGTTGTTTAAAAGCTAAACTTAATGATTTTTACTAAAAAATGCTGCGCCTCAATCTTGGTTCAATATCCGACCCAAAATTAGCCTTGTTTTTTTGGAAAGGGTTGTAAATTTTTCCAAAATAGCATGAGGTAGTGTTTTAGAAGCACCTTAATGGTACCCTTCTTTTCAATAAAAGAGTATCATCAATGTCCATTATCATGCAAATGCTTTTGTAATAATCAGGAATTAAGACAGATGCTCTTGAAAAATAAGCTGAATTGTGACAAATTCATTTAATTTTGTTGTTATTCAACAGCTCAATTTAATTTTTGTTGACTAACAAGAGGTGCATCTCAATATTGGTACAATATCCGACTCAAAATTAGCCTTTTTTCAGAAGGGTTGGAAAGTCTTTCAAAATAGCGGGACACAGTGTTTGAATAGCCCCTCAATTGGACCCTTCTTCTTTAAAAATTAATGTCCATTTTCAAACAAATTATCGGAAATTAACACTTATCGGAAATTAGTCCAGATTCCCTTAAAAACAACGACAATCGTTTATTTAATGTTGTTGTTCAACAGCTCAATTCAATTCTTGTTGACTAAATAATTCTGCATCTCAAGCTTGGTTCAATATCCGACAGAAAATTGGCCTTATTTTTTTGAATAAGGTTAAAAAGTTCGTCAAAATAACGTGATGCAGTGTTTAAATAGGCCCTTAATTGTACCTTCCTTTTTAAGAAAAGAGTATCATTAATGTCCATTTTCATGCAAATGTTCTTTCACTAATCGCAAAATAAGACAGATGCTCTTGAAAAACGATGACAATCGTCAGAAATTCATCTCATTTTGTTGTTGTTTAACAGCTCAATGTAATTTTTTTTGTATTAAAAAATGCTGCGCCTCAATTTTGGTCCAATATCCGACTCAAAATTAGCCTTATTCTTTTGGAAAAGGTTTTTAAAAATTCAAAAATAACTTGACGTAGTGTTTAAATAGCCCCTTAATTGGCCCCTTCTTTTGAGGGAAAGAGTATCATCAATGTCTATTTTCATGCAAATGCTTTTTTACTAATCGGGAATGAAGACAGATGCTCTGGAAAAGCAATAAAATTCGTGAAAAATGCATGTCATTTTGTTGTTAGTTAACATTCAATTATTTTTCACAAGAAACTGATGCTCCTTAATCTTTCAATATCCTACTCAAAATGAGTCTAGCTTTTTTGAAAAGGGTTTAAACGTTTTCCAAAATAGCGTTTCATGCAAATGCTTTTGCACTTATAGGAAATTAAGACAGATGCTCTTAACAAACAATGACAATCATCACAAATTATTATAATTTTGTTCTGGTTTACCAGCTCAATTCTATTTTTGTGGATTGAAAAAAAGCGGGACGCAGTGTTTGAATAGCCTCTCAATTGTACACTTTTTTGAACAAAAGAGAATCAATAATATCTATTGTCATGCAAATGGTTTTTCACTTATCGGGAATTAAGACAGATGCTCTTGAAAAACAATGACAATCGTGACGAATTAATCTAATTTTGTTCTTGTTCATCAGCTCAATTCAATTATTTTTGTCTAGAAAATGCTGCGCCTCACTCTTGGTCCAATATCCGACTCAAAATTAGCCTTATTCTTTAGAAAAAGGTTTAAAAAATTGTTGAATAACTTGAGCAAGTGTTTCAATAGCCCCTTAATTGTACCTTTCCTTTTAAGAAAAGAGTATCATTAATGTCTATTTCATGCAAATGCTTTTTTACCCATCGGGAATGAAGACAGATGCTCTGGAAAAACAATAAAATCATTTTTAATTCTTCTTTTACTAGAAAATGGTGCACCTCAGTCTTTGTTCAATATCCTACTCAAAATGAGTCTAGCTTTTTTGAGAAGGGTTTTAGAGTTTTTCAAAATAGCATGACGTAATGTCTAAATAGCCCCTTAATTGGACGCTTCTTCTTAGGAAAGGAGTATCATTATTGTCCATTTCCATGCAAATGCTTTTGCACTAATCGGAAATTAAGACAGATGCTTTCAAAAAACAATAACAATCCTGACAAATTTATGTAATGTTCTTCTTGTTCAACAGGTCAATTCCATTTTTGTTGACTTTAAGAATGGTGCATTTAATCTTTGTTCAATATCCGACTCAAATTAGCCTTGTTTTTTTGAAAATGGTTTAACAGTTTTTCAAAAAAGCGTGTCGTTATGTTTGAAGAGCCTCTTAATTGTACCATTTTACGAACAAAACAGTATCAATAGTGCCCATTTTCATTCAAATGCTTTGTCACTGATCGGGAATCAAGACAGATGCTCTTATAAAACAATGGCAATCGTGACAAATTAATCTAATTTTGTTCTTGTTCAACAGCTCAGCTTAATTATTTTCGACTAGAAAATGCTGCGCCTCAATCTTGGTTAAATATCCGACTCAAAATTATCCTTATTCTTTTGAAAAAGTTTAAAAATTTTTTTAATAACTTCAAGTAGTGTTTAAATAGCCCCATAACTGGACCCTTCTTCTTAAAAAAAAGAGTATCATTAATGTCCATTTTTAAAGCAAATGCTTTCGCACTCAACGGAAATTAAGAAAGATGCTTCTGATAACCAATGACAATCGTGAAAAATGTATTTCATTGTATTTCATTTTGTTGTTGTTCAACACCTCAATTGAATTTTTTTGGACTAAAAGAACGAATCTATTCAAGACTATTGTTGTTCAACAGCTCAATTCCATTTTTGTTGACTAAAAAATGTTGCATCTTGATTCAATATCCGACTCAAAATTAGCCTTAATTTTCTTCAAAGAGTTCGAAAGTTTTTCAAAAAAGCTCGAAGCAGTGTTTGAATAGCCCCTTAATTGAACCTTCTTTTTAAGAAAAGTGTATCATTATTGTCCATTTTCATGCAAATGCTTTTGCACTTACTGGGAATTAAGACAGATGCTTTTGAAAAACAATCACAATCGTGACAAACGTATTCCATTTTGTTGTTGTTCAACAGCTCAATCGAATTTTTGTTGAATAAAAGGACGAATCTATTTAACATTCTTGTTGTTCAACAGCTCAATTCCATTTTTGTTGAGCAAAAAATTGTGCATCTTGGTTCAATATCCGGCTCCAAATTAGCCTTAATTTGTTAAAAAGAGTTCGAAACTTTTTCAAAACAGCTTGAAGCAGTGCTAATTGGACCCTTCTTTTTAAAAGAAGAGTATCATCAATGTCCATTCTCACGCAAATACTTTTGCACTTATCGGTAATTAAGACAGATGCTCTTACAAAACAATGGCAATCGTGACAAATTAATCTAATTTTGTTCTTGTTTAACAGCTCAGTTTAATTATTTTCGACTAGAAAATCAATCTTGGTTCAATATCCAAATAAAAATTAGCCTTATTTTTTTCAAAAAGGTTAAGAAAAATTTTTAAATAAGGTGACGTAGTGTTCAAATAGCCCCTTAATTGGACACTTCTTCTTAAAAAAAGAGCATCATTAATGTCCTTTTCGAAGCAAATGCTTTCGCACTCAACGGAAATTAAGACAGATGCTTTTGAAACACAATGACAATCCTGACAAATGTATTTCATTTTGTTATTATTCAACAGCTCAATTCCATTTTTGTTTACTAAAAAATTGTGCATCTTGGTTCAATACCCGTCTCAAAATTAGTCTCAATTTTTTAAAAAGAGTTCGAAAGTTTTTCAAAACAGCTTCAAGTAGTGTTTAAGTAGCCCCTTAATTGGACCCTTCTGTTTAAAATAAGATTATCATTATTGTCCATTTTCACGCAAATGCTTTTGCATTTATCGGGAATTAAGACAGATGATCTTGAAAAGCAATGACAATCGTGACAAGAGGTGACATAACAAGTGAAATAAGAGTTGTGAGAACTTTACTCTCTTGCTGTAGTAAATTCCAATAGAGAAATTCCTGTCTTCGTACGTGCAGAAGATAAACAGTATGTGCAGTATCGTATTATGAGCGTGGCATGCTCAAGGTCTGCTTTGACGTGTTACTTGGTAACAAAAAAGTGGATAAATTAATGAGACGAAACGCTGCCCGTTTCATACGCTAGACTCACTTAACACCTTTACTTGTCTTCCAACCATGTATGTCATCTGCACAAGAGTATTTTTTTTATAAACTGTACTTAGTCCAGTTGTCAAGATTTCTTCGTTTTTCATGCAACTTGTTTCTCATACGAGAAATAAGAACATCTCTTGAAAATTGATAGCATTGCTAACGCATTGATATTGATATTTTATTATTGGGAACAACAATTCCATTAGTTGCAGGGACTATTCATTTAGTACCAGCAACTAAGGAAATGACTGTCCCAACTAACCATTTTTTTTAACCATTAAGGAACTGTTATTTTGGTTAAATATTTGGTTAGTGAGATATGGTACAGCTGTTTTATTAGTTGATACTGCACATTTTTGCAAATTCGCAAAAACTTTCTCCTGAAGATTATCTTTTTAGTTATAAATTCTATTATTTGGTTGAAAATTTAACAATTTTTTTAAAAAGACATTTTTTTGGACAAATTCAACTGTTTCGTTAAAAATTTGTCTTTTCCAGTTAAGAATTCAAATATTCTTGCATAATATTAACGTTTTGCTTAAAATTCATTATTTGTTGCTGATAAGTCAACTGAAATCTTTTTTGGATGGAAAATATTCTTTCTGAAAATTTGTCTTTTTAACTTAAAAGTTAATTTTTTTAGTATAAATATTGCATCTTTCTTCGACAAAAATCGAATAACAAAACTCTTTTTTCAAAAATTCACTGTTTTAGTAAAATTTTTATTTTTCTTGGACAAAAATGCAACCGTTTGGTTGAAAATTTAACAATCGTGTTAAAAAGTCATACTTTTTTGTTAAAAATTCGACTATTTATCAGAAAATTAACTTATAGTTTACAGTTCTTATTTTAATGTTAGGAAGTAAAATGCAATCTTCTTTGGATGAAAATTTAACTATTTTTTTTTTAAGTTTATTTTTTAATTCATCTGTTTCAGAAGAAATATTTCATTTTTCTTGAATAAAAATGCAACTATTTGGTTCAAAATTCAACAATTTTTTTGAAAATTGTTTTTTTTTCAAATTAAAAATTCGTCTGTTCTAAGAGAAATTTCATCTTCCTTAGATCCAACAAAGATTTCAGTTGAATTTTCATCACCAAAATATGAATTTGCAACAGAAATTAAAATTTCTACGAAAATAGTTGAATTTTCTACCCAAAAAGACGAATTGTCAATAAAACAGTTGCATTTTTACCCACGAAAGATGCAATGTCTACTAAAGCAAAAAGTAAACTTTTTGCGAAAATATTTGAATTTTTAACCCAAAAAGACAAATTAAAAAAAAAATAGTTGAATTTTCACCAAAACAGTTAAATTTTCAACAGAGAAGCAAATTTTTTTAACAAATAAAAATTTTTCAGTCAAGAAAGAATAAAAAGTTCACTGGAACTGAATTTTCAACGAAAAATATAAATTCTCAACAAAAATTATTTCTTGACCTAATGGTTTACAAAAATTTTCAAACAAAATTGTTGAATCCTCAAGCAAACAAAATTAATTTTTAACCAAATAGTTTGCATTCTCATCCAAGAAAGATGAAATTTTTACTAAAAAAGAGATGAATTTTTCAATCAAAAAAACATTTTTTTTTTAAATAATTAAATTTTCATCCAAAACAGATTTTAGTTGACTTTTTGACACCAAAAATATAAATTTTGAAGAAGAAGTAATTTTTCTACAAACATACTTGAATTTTCAAACCAAAAATACTAATTTTTCACAAAAAAGTTGAATTTTCGACTTTTCAACAAATTTTCAAAAAATGGTTGAATTTTCATCCAAAAAAGATTTCAGTTGACTTTTCAACACCAAAATATGAATTTTCAGGAACAAGTAAATTTTCTACGAAATAGTTGAATTTTCAACAAAAAGAACAGTTGCATTTTTGACCAAAAAGGATGACTTTTTAAAAAAATTGTTGAATTTTCAATTAAACGGTGGCAGTCTTAGCCAAGAAAGGCATTCTTTACTAAAATAGATCAATTTTCAAACTAAAAAGAAAAATTCAAAGAAAATAGTTGAATTTTCATTCAAAAAATATTTCAGTTGACTTTGAACACCAGAATGAAAATTTTGAACAAAAAGTAAATTCTCTATAAAATTATATTCTATAAAAAATTATATGAGATTTAAACTAGAAAGACAAATTTAAAAAAAAGTTTAATTTCCATCCAAAGAAGATTTCAGTTGAATTTTCAACAATAAAATATGAATTTTAAACTATTTGAATTTTCAACCCAAAAAAAAAAGAATTGAAAAAGAACAGTTGAATTTTCAACCAAAAAGCATGCCTTTTTAACAAAATTGTTGAATTTTCAACAAAACAGTAGCATTTTTCTCCAAGAAAGATACAATTTCTACTAAAATAGATGAATTTCAAACTAAAAAGACAAATTTTCAACAACAACAAAAATAGTTAAATTTTCATCCGAAGGAGATTACAGTATAATTTCCGACACTAAGATACGAATTTTAACTAATAAGTAAACTTTCCACGAAAATAGTTAAATTTTTAACCCAAAAAGACAAACTTAAGGAAAAACAGTTGAATTTTCAACCAAAAAGGATGACTTTTTAACAAAATTGTTGAATTTTCAAACAAATAATAAAATTTATAACTAAAAATATAATCCTCAACAGGAAGCAACAGTAAAAAAAATAAATATAAATATAAATGCGAGTCAAAAAAGTAGTAATAAGAATATAATATTAATAAATGTTCACATACCGGAATATTAAACTTGTAACATTTTAACCTAGAATCTTTTATAAATAAAATAAAATCATTTCACATTTATTCTTCTTGACAGTTCTTCAAAGTTATACAAATTCTCTCATTTTTCTCCAGCCTGTAAAATTCCCTGACCTTTTTTTTTAATTGTTTTTGGCTAGGTTCGTTTTTTACTCGTCAGGTTTCTTTGGCGCGTAAAGTTAAATTCTTATTAAATTTATGTACAATTGAGTAATTTAAGTACGTAATTGAAGTACGGTCCCTTAAATTAGTCGATGCAAAAGAAGATCGAATCTTAATATAAACAAATTCTTCTCTGATCCTGTGAAAAGAGTCCATTTGGGACCCACATGAAGCGTTCAACTTGGGACACTTTATCAAAACATTCAGTCATGACTGAAACATTGAGAAAACGATATCACCATTTTTCTGATCAAAAAATTTGATAAAATTCGATACATCAAAAAGAGAGGAGAGGAGAAGAGTTAGGTATTGAGGTATGAATTCTAATTTGTGAAAATATGATAGAGTGATGATTATCCAATGTTCATCATCTGGATCGGCGAGGAAGCGTTACTGGGAAACTGATTGCGAATTTCGACACTAAAGTCGAAGATGAGCAGCCTTCAAGTTCCGGAGCTTCGGCTTCCATCAAATGATACCAGTAGCAGTAGCAGTGGTCCTGCCAGCGCCATAAGAGGCATAGTTCCTCTTCTTCTGGTTCCACCTAGTAGTATTCCGAGAAGAAGACATTCTTGGATTTGCGGGTGAGTTTCAAATTTTAAAAAAGCTGGATTTAAAACGCTTTTAACCCAGTGTTAACCTATATCAGTTCTAAATTTGTATCCAAGAAACATCAACATGTTTTCGAAATTGTTAAAGATTTGGAATCTAACTTAGAAAAAATACCAGATAAGGCACAAGATGAAATCAGAAACAAGATTTTAACCATAACTTCTAATTATATTGAAAAACCTACACACATTTCCAACACTGATAGACTAATTTATAACAATATAACCTTAACTAATAATTTTTTAAATTCTAATAAAGACTTGTTAGTGACACGAGCGGACAAAGGGAATGTTACTGTAGTGATGCATAGACAGGAATACATAGACAAGGCTAATAACTTGATGATCCAAACACTTATGCAAAGATAGATGCAGATCCTTTAAGAAAATTACAAAGAGACACTTTTAAATTAATCAATGGATGGAGAATTAATAAGTTTCTATGCCCTAATGTTAGAAGAAAGCATCTTATAACTGACAATACTAACATTGCTAGGTTTTATGGTCTTCCTAAGATTCATAAACAAAATTATCCTCTCAGACCTGTTATTTCTTCTATTAATACTCCTACATATATTTCAGCCAAAACATTGAATAGGATAATTTCTGACTCCTTACCTACCTATGAATATTCTGTTAAAAATTCACTTACTTTTAAAGATTACATTAACAAAACTAAAATCCCGGATAATCATATCATGGCTTCATTAGACGTCTCATCATTTTTCACTAACTTTCCACTAACTGTTAGAAAATTCTCTACTAAATTTAGTATACATGTAATGGAAGCAAGAATGCATAACCTGAAATTAAATTTAGTATACCAGCGTACAGTAAATTTAGTATATTCTTACTGAATTTAGTATACACGTATATAAAATTTAGTATACGTGTGTACTAAATTCAGTATAAATATACTAAATTTACTGTACGCTGGTATACTAAATTTAATTTCATGTTTTGCATTTTTGCTTCCATTGCATGTATGCTAAATTTAGTAGAGATTTTTCTAACAGTGTATAGATCTGGTTATTAAAGGCATAGAGAATAGGTGGCATCATCCTATAGATGAAAACTCGTAATTTCATGGAGAAAGATTTTTCTGTTAGTCATAGTAAGTCATAGGGTGACCTCTATATTTTGAAATCAAAACTAACAGAATTAAAAGAGTAGATTTCTCATTTGATCGATCGCCGATAATTATTTCGATTTATTTATTTCCACTATTACTTTCAATACATGGCGTAAAATAAAATGTATTTCAGTAATTTTTCTATATTTCGAATCCAGTCGCAGATGTTCTTCTTTGTCATATGATATGCGCGTTATATTTTGGCCGATCTATACCATATTCTACTCGATTAGATTAGATGAATAACAAAATATTTTTATATTGTGAACTGATTAATTAATTATTAACTGATTCCATTGAAACCTACATTTTCTGGAATGTGTTAAGAATATTATTGATAATTCAAATTGTCAGAAATGACAGTTCAAATTTGAAAAAAAAATAAAGTAAAAATTATTTGAATATTTCAATGAAAAGTATAGATTAATGCTTCTTTTTTGAACTGATTATTTTTCATCTGATTAATTTTCTTTCAAAATATTAAATTACATGAAGATTGATTTTGATTTGTTTCAATTACGCACATAAATTTATTATTCATTTTAAGGTTATTTAACTGAATATTGGCTATAATTTGTATAATAAAAATTTATTTACATTTAAAATACCCCTATTTCAATTACGTCATTTCTCTCAATGTTTGCGATGTTGCGAAATGATTATCTGCATTCAATTTTGAAAATTATATGTAAATATGTTTCAATTTTTTCTCAAATTGCTAAAAAAGGTCACTAATAAATAAAATTTTCAGAAATGAATGTGAAAATTAAAAAAAAAATGTAAAGTAAAAATTGTTTGAATGCCTGAATGGAAATTTATTGTAGTGGTGAAATCATTGAGTAATATGTAAATATATTTTAATTTCTTCTGTGATTCGTTTTGAAGGTCATTAATAAATTAAATGTGTAGAAATGCAATTTCAAACGAAAAAAATATATAGAATGTAAAAATTATTTGAATTTTTCAATGAAAATAATTCTTTGATGCTTTTCATATTGTGAACTGATTGATTAATTTATCATCAATTGATTCTATTAAAACTTACATTTTCTGGAATTAGTTTGGAAGGTTATTAATGAATTGAATTTTTAGAACTAAGAGTTAAGAAGAAACAAAATTGGTAAAGTAAAAATTATTTGAATGTTTTAATAAAAATCATAGTTCAATGCTTCTTATGTTTTAAACTGATGAATTAATTATTATCTGATTAATTATTTTCACAATATTAAATTACATAAAGATTTAATTTCAATTTGTTCAAATTAATTACATAAATTGATTATTCAAGTGCAGGCCATGCGATTAAATATTAACTATAATTTTTACATTAAAAGATTATTTATGTTTAAAATACCTCTATTCCAATTGTATAATTTTTTTAAATTTTTTGATGTTGTGAAATAAGTATCAGAATTATACTTTCAATTTTATATGTACCTACATATAATTTTATTCAATTACATAAAGATTGAATTTGAATGATTTTAAATTCAGAAATATAAACTGAAACGAGTGCCTGCATTCAATTTTCAAAATTATATGTGAATATGTTTTTATTATTTCTGAAATTAGTATGAAAGGTTACTGACATATTGAATTTCAAGGAATGATAGTGATTTTTTTCAATGTAGAATAAAAGCTATCCCAATGTTTGAATGAAAATTATAGATGAATGTTTTTTATGTTACAAACATATTAATTAATTATTAGCTAATTATTTTTTTAACAATTTTAATCTACATGATGATTGAACTTTAATTGCTTTTGATTAGGTAACATAAAATGATTATTTAATTCAAGGTTATGTAATTGACTATTGACTATAATCTGTATAATAAAAGTTTGTTAATGTTTAAAATACCTCTATTACAAATTATATATTTTTTTTAATTTTTCGATGTTGTGAAATGAGTATCTGAATTTTAATTCCGAAATTATGTGCACATGTCTTTTAATTTTCTCTGGCTGTTGTTTTTCTGAATTATTTAAACGTTATGACATGATAATTATTTAATGATTTAGCGATGTTTCTTGATTCACAGTTATAGCCAATATTCAATTGCATGACCTTAAGATAAATAATCACTTTATGTTACTTGATAGAGAAAAATTAATATTCAAATAATTTTCACTTTATATCTTTTTTAAACATGAAATTTATAATTTTCGAAAAAATTAAAACATATGTACATATAATTTTGAAAACTAAATTCAGATACTTATTTCACAAGATCACAAACATTTAAAAATATATAATTGTAATAGATGCTTTTTAAATAAAAAACACACTTTTATTATACAAAAAATAGCCAATATTCAATTACGTAATCTTGAAGTGGATACTCAATTTCTGTTACTCAATTGTTGTTACAATTATTGTTATTGAAACATTTAAATATTTTTTCCTCAATATTTGTTTTCAAACTTCAAATTTTATTCCTGTAACTTCAAATTATTCATTAACTTTTACATTACTTTCCGAAATAATTGAAACATATGTGGATATTATTTTGAAAATTAAATTAAGATACTCATTTCACAAGATGACAAAGTACATAATCAATTTATGTTCTATCATTTTGTAATTTGATACCGTAAAAAAATTCGACAGTTAATAATCAATTAATGAGTTCACAGCATAAAAAGCCAAAAACAATTATTTTCATTAAAATATTCAAATAAATTTGACCTTACATGTTTCTGAAAACTTGAATTATTAATAACCTTTCAAACTAATCTCATAAAAAATTAAAATACATGTTCATACAATTTTGAAATCAGAACGCAGATATTCATTTCACAACATCACAAAAATGTACAAAAATTATATAATTGGAGTGAATGCAGATACTCATTTCACAAGATAACAAAAATTTAAAAAAATATATAATTGTAATAGATGCATTTTACATAAAAAGTAAACTTTTATTATACACAAAATAGCCAACATTAAATTACGTAATCTTGAAGTAAATAATAAATTTCTTATTAATTTCCGAAAAAATAGAAGAATATGGTTATATAATTTTTAAAATTAAATTAAGATAGTCATTTCACAAGATCGCCAACAATAAAAAAATATATATAAATATTATTTTAATAGATGTATTTTAAATAAAAAATAAACTGTTATTATGCAAATAATAATTTTTCGATCAGACTTTATGTACTTCAATATTGAAAAAAATTGAATAGTCAATAATCAATTAATCAGTTTACAGCGTAAGAAGAAATAAACAATGATTTTCATTAAAATATTCAAATAAATTTTACCTCACACTTTTCTGAAAACATGAATTATTAATTAAACAAATTTTGTAATCAAATAAAAAGAAATGTACATATAATTTTGAAAACTGAATTCAGATAATCATTTCACAAGATCACAAATTTCAAAAAAACATATATCATTGTAATAGATGTATTTCAAATAAAAAATAAACTTCCATTATATAAGAAAAGCAAATATTCAATCACTTAATCTTAAAGTAGATACTCAATTTATTATTGTAAAAAAATTAATCAGTCTGTAATGAATTGATCAGTTCACAACATAAAAAAGGCCTTGAACAATTATTTGTATCGAAACAATCAAAAAATTGTTACTCAATATTTGTTTTTAAACTTGAAATTTAATTTCTAAAACTTAGAGTTATTAATAACCTTTTACATTAATTCCGGAAAAGTTAAAATATATGTAAATATAATTTTAAAAATTAAATTGAGATACTCATTTCACAAGATCACAAAGTACGTAATTGATTTATGTTCAATCTTCATGTAGTTTAATATTGTAAAAAATTGAACTGTCAATAATCAATTAATCAGTTCACAGCATAAAAAGCCAAAAACAATTATTTTCATCAAAATATTCAAATAAATCTGACCTTACATTTTTCTGAAAACCTGAGTTATCCACAACCATTTAAACTAATTTCATGAAAAATTAAAATACATGTAAATATAATTTTGAAATCATGATGCAGACATTCAGTTCACAATATCACAAAACTGTACAAAAATTATATAATTGGAATAGGGGTATTTTAAACATGAACATTTATTATACAAATTATAGCTAATACTAATTTCAGGAAAAATTAAAACATATTTGCATATAACTTAAAATTAAATTTAGATACTCATTTCACAACATCATCAAAATTGGAAAAGTTAGGCGATTGAAATAGGGCTATTTTGAATGAAAATAAGCTTTTATCATACAAATTATATTTGATATGCCATCATATAACTTTCAGATTCTCAGTTCACAACATCACAAAAAATTTTTTAAAATGTAGAATTGAAATAGTGGTATTAGAGAAGTGAAAAAGTAAATTTTTAGGTAACTCAAAGTTACTTCATCTAGTTTATTACATTCGCAAATAACGTAACTGTAACTAGATACTAAAAAAAGTACATTACCCTGCTTGGTTTGGCAGAGAATCACATCCAAACATTTTAAGAAGTTAAATGTCTAAATTGATATTTTAAGAGAATTATTGAAAAGGTGAATTCTGAAGCTATTGGAAATATATATAAGGTGAGTTTTCACTTGGAAGATGGATGCCAAGTTCTATTATTGACTTCCATTCAAGCAAAAAGCTCTTCAAAGAAGGAATTCAACAGATTTCTATTAAATTTAGGGAAGAGGAAATCGAATCTTGCCAAACATTATTAATGCATAGAATTCCTGACAATAAAAACACGAATGTTAATATTTTTAATATTTCTCAAAGATTTTTAAAGAATTCACAAAGATTTCGGATGGATTCAAAAGTCTTCATAAAGGCTGCAACGATTTTCCAAACATTTCGAAAATATTTGAATAATTTCACAAGTATTATCAAATATTTAAAAAATATTTCAAACATATCGCAAGGATTTTCAGAGATTTCCCCAAAATTCCAATGATTCCCCAAAGATTTTACAAAGATTTCAATAATTTCACAAAGATTTTAAAAATATTTCAAGTATTTCACAAAGATTTCCAAAGATTTAAAGAAGATTTCATGAAGATTTCAATGATTTTCCAAGGATTTCAATAACCCTACAAATATTATCAAATATTTATAAAATATTATCAAATATCTTCAAAAATATT
This sequence comes from Andricus quercusramuli, assembly GCA_932178445.1. Classification (NCBI taxonomy): domain Eukaryota; kingdom Metazoa; phylum Arthropoda; class Insecta; order Hymenoptera; family Cynipidae; genus Andricus; species Andricus quercusramuli. The sequence continues at coordinate 58,263 of CAKNXH010001807.1, forward strand.
TCGAATACTTCGCAAAGATTTAAGAAATATTTCGCTAAGATTTCAATGACTTTACAAAGATTTCACAAAGATTTCAATTATTTTCCCAAAATTTCAATGATTTCCCAAAGATTCCACAAAGATTTCAATAATTTCTCAAATATTATCAAAAATTTTGGAAATTTTTCAAATAGTTCGTGAAGATTTTCAAAGATTTAAGAAAGATTTGACGAAGATTTCCATGATTTCCCAAAGATTTCACAAAGATTTCAATGATCTCCTGAAGATTTTCTGAAGATTTCAGAAATATTTTGCAAAAATGTCAATAATTTCACAAATATTATGAAATATTTTTAAAATATTTCAAATATTTCGTGAAGATTTCTAAAGATTTAAGGCAAGATTTCATGAAGATTTCAATGATTTTCCAAAGATTTCAATAAATTCACGATAATTATAAACTATTTTTAAAATATTTTGTATATTTTGCAAAAGTTTAAGAAAGATTTACTGAAGATTTACTGAAGATTTCACAAATATTTTACAAAGATTTCAATAATTTCACAAATATTTCAAAGATATTTTAAATATTTCGCAAAAATTTCCAAAGATTTAAAGAAGATTTCATGAAGATTTCAATTATTTTCCAAGGATTTCAATAACTCTACAAATATTATCAAATATTTAGAAAATATTATCAAATATTTTAAAAATATTTCGAATACTTCGCACAGATTTAAGAAATATTTCGCTGAAATTTCAATGACTTTACAAAGATTTCACAGAGATTTCAATGATTTCCCCAAAATTCCAATGATTTTCCAAAGATTTCACAACGATTTCAATAATTTCTCAAATATTATCAAAGATTTTGGAAATTTTTTAAATAGTTCGTGAAGATTTAAGAAAGATTTGACGAAGAATTGAATGATTTCCCCGAAATTCCAATGATTTCCCAAAGATTTCACAAAGATTTCAATGATTTCCTGAAGATTTTCTGAAGATTTCAGAAATATTTTGCAAAAATGTCAATAACTTCACAAATATTATGAAATATTTTTAAAATATTTCAAATGTTTCGTGAAGATTTCCAAAGATTTAAGAAAGATTTCATGAAGATTTCAATGATTTTCCAAAGATTTCAATAAATTCACGATAATTATAAACTGTTTTAAAAATATTTTGTATATTTTGCAAAAGTTTAAGAAAGATTTCGCTGAGATTTCCTGAAGATTTACTGAAGATTTCACAAATATTTGACAAAGATTTCAATAATTTCACAAATATTTCATAGATATTTTAAATATTTCGCAAGAATTTCCAAAGATTTAAAGAAGATTTCATGAAGATTTCAATGATTTTTCAAGGATTTCAATAACTCTACAAATATTATCAAATATTTAGAAAATATTATCAAATATTTAGAAAATATTATCAAATATTTAGAAAATATTATCAAATATTTAAAAAATATTTCGAATACTTCGCACAGATTTAAGAAATATTTCGCTATGATTTCAATGACTTTACAAAGATCTCACAAAGATTTCAATGATTTCCCCAAAATTCCAATGATTTCCCAAAGATTTCACAAAGATTTCAATAATTTCCTGAAGATTTTCTGAAGATTTCAGAAATATTTTGCCAAAATTTCAATAATTTCACAAATATTATGAAATATTTTCAAAATATT
>CAKNXH010001807.1:67414-85556 GCA_932178445.1 Andricus quercusramuli
ACCGGGGGGGGGGGGGGTCAAATTTTACACAAATATAATACCTTCTCATTATAGGATGAGAATATAAAAAGACCAATTCTTAACAAAAAAGTTCAATTATCGACCAAAGGAGATGACTTTATCAAAATAATTGAGTTTTTATCCTGCAGAAATGTATTTCCAACCAAATGGTGGAATTTTCAAACATATGGTGGAATTTTCAAACATATGGTGGAATTTTCAAACATACGGTGGAATTTTCAAAAACATATGGTGGAATTTTCAAACATATGGTGGAATTTTCAAACATATGGTGGAATTTTCGAAAAAAGGAGATTAAAATTCAAAGAAGTTCATTTTTAACCAAGAAAAATGTATTTTTCAACATAAATATAAATTTTCTAGTAAAAGACACATTTTTAACTAGTTTAATTGAATGAGAAAATAATCATTTGAAACCAAATTGTTGAACCCTCTATTAAAGAATATATTTCTTGATCCAGAAAAGAAAAAAACGAATTTTCAACAAAATAGTTGAATCCTCGAATTTTCACTTCAAAAAGAAGAATTTCGAAGCAGAGAAATTAAATGAAAAAAAAAATAATTTTCAATAAAATATTTGAATCCTCAAATTTTTAGTAAAAAAAATAGAATTTTCAGGCGAATTAGGTAAAAAAAAAAACGAATTTTGAACAAAATATTTAAATCCTCAACCAAATAGAATAGATGAATTTTCAATAAAGAAAGATGAATTTTACACAGAACACATAGTTGAATTCTCCACTAAAAAAGATATTTTTTAACCAATGCAATGAGCCAAATTTTCAGTTAAAAGAATTAATTGAAAAAAAAAATTACAAGAAAAAAACAACTAAAGAAATTCGTCTTTCAGTAAATAGTTGATTGTTCATCTTATATAGTGTAAATTTTTCACAAAAAATTGAATATTAAATTTTCTGATAGAAGAAAATTAATTTTCAACTGAAAGAAAAATACGAATTTTCAATCAAAAGGGTAGATTTTCAACCAAAAGGGTAAATTTCCAACCCAGAAACCGAAATTTAAAAAAATTTGATTAGGTGAGATTTTTTCTGGAAATCGAAAAGTAAATTATTTTTGTTAAAATTAATGCAAATACCACATTGGATTCAATATTTAAGAAGTCTGAATTTTGAAGATTTTCTACCAACAGAGATGAATTATAAACCAAATAGTCGAATTTGCAACTAAAAAAAGGTATTTGTCTTGACTTAAAAACATTTGTCAAATTTTCAGTTAAGGAATTATTTGAAAAAACGAATTTTCAACCAGTTCAATTTAAACAAAAAAGACGAATTTTCAAACCAAATGGTTAAATTCTCGACCAAAAGTATTATTTTTTAACAAACAGAATTAATTTTCTAATGAGAGAAAATTTAGGAAATTTAAAAAAAATACATAAATCTTTTACCAAATAGTTTTGGAATAGTTTTTCTGATAAAAAAATAATCTTGAACGAAAAGAAAATTACGAATTTTTAACAAAAAAGTTACATTCTCAACCAAGCAACCTAAATAAAAAAAAATAATAATAACTATAAACAAGGTATTTCAACTTTCAATCAAGCAGTTGAATTTTTAACTAAAAGTGATGAATTTGTAATCAAACAGTTACATTTTCAACTAAAAAGAAAAATTTTCAAAAAAATAAATCAATTTTCAACAAAATTTTTGAATTTTTAAGGCAAAAAGATGAATTGTCTGGAAAAAAACAGTTTTTTGGCCTGAAAATTCAACAATCTCATAGAAATTTCAACTATTTTACTAATAATTAACTTTTTTGTTAAAAAGTCCACTTTTTTTGTGAAAAATCAACTTTTTTGTGAAAAATTAACTTTTTTGTTGAAAATTAATTTTTTTCTTGAATTTCATAATTTTGGGGTTGAAAATTCAACAATTTAATTGAAAATTTTTTCTCCTTGTTTGAGAAATTTTTCTTGGTTGAAAATGTAACTTATTTGTTGAAAATTCGTCTCTTGCGCTTGAAAGTTCAACTATTTTGTTGTAAATGAATTTTTTGTCTGAAAATTTAACGATTTTGATGAAAATTCATGTTTCTTGGTTGGAAATGAACTTTTTTGTTAAAAATTTATGTTTCCAGGTTCAAAAGTCAAACATGTTACTGAAAATTTTGATTTTTAACTTAAAAACTCAACTCTTTCAATGAAATTTTGTCTTTTTGGCTTAAAAATTTATCTTTATTGGTATAAAATCAACTATTTTTTCGAAATAATTAATATTCCCCTATTTTCTTCAAAAAATACCCTATTTCTGCTGTTTTCAAAGTATTTTGGGTAGTGAAATCTGATATTTAATTCAGTGAGCCATTTCTAGCTGTTTGAATCAGTAAGATTGCATTGTAAATCTGCGAAAATTGTCATTGGTTTAAATATTACGCAGATTTTTTTTTATTATTATTAATTTCAACTTTTTTTCAGATCAAGGAAATTCTGACAAGGTCATTACTATTAATTTAATGATTCTGTAATTAATGTCACTCTAATTGTCAAACGTGATCGATTCGAAAGTAAGCATAATCGAAGAAGCGTGTCATCACACTGCACGTTTTTACTTTTATATCTTTTGTTATGCTTTTGATATCTAGATTGACATAAAAATTTCACATTTGAAATATAAAATGTTTCTATTTCGAAAAAAAATAATAATAAATAAAATTTGAAAAAGAGATCCATAAAGGAAACAATTCTATTTTTAAATCAATCTTCCTTGGAAAATGAAGAAACTGATAAAAATCCAAAATTAATCACTTTTATGACAAAATGCTCTGTGGAATTTATTATTGTAACAAATACAATGTCAACATTTTTTAAATATTATTTTTATCGCTTTGCTAAGCAGTCTTAAATAAAATTAATTTATATATTTCGTTAAAAATTCAACCTAATTATTATGAATAAATAATATAATTATATACTGGAATATTTGTTCACAGTGCACAAAACCAGAAAAAATTTTCTTCTAAACTGAAAATATGGAAAATGTGTGTAGAATAATGTTCACGAGGAAGTAAGTGAATAATAAAAATTAATTTGCTTGAAATATTTTAATATCTAACCAAATTTCGATTTTTGCAGTCAATATTATTCATTTTTTTTGTATTCAATCACTTTGAAACCAATCGTAAATTGGTTCGATGAGACAGACAGACAGACTAACAGACAGACAAACTAAAAGATAGATAAACTAACAGACAGACAGACTAACAGACAGGCTCACAGATAGACAATCTAACAGACAGACTAACAGACAGACAAACTAACAGACAGACAGGTAGACTAACAGACAGGCTCACAGACAGACATACTAACAGACAGGCTTACAGACATACAAATCAACAGATAGACAGACTAACAGACAGTCAGACAAACTAACAGACAGACTGACAGACAGACAGACAGACTAACAGACAGACAGACTAACAGACAGACAGACAAACTAACAGACATACTAACCTTAATGATTGTGAAAAATCCTAAATATTATTAATTATTCATAAAAATGTCTATAACTACACAGTGATTAATAATATTTAGTCATTTTCCATAATTAATATTATTCTGATACAAATTTTTAACATTTCCGCGTTTAAAAAAATTCTGTGGTTGTGTATTGCAAAAAAGCATTTATTAATATATAATTCATTTACGAGAATTAGGTTGAATTTTTAACAAAATATTAATGTTTCTTAAATATAACAGCAGTCATTATGATATTCAATAGGGTGTTCCGAAAAAACTGAATGTTTTTTTTAATCATGCATCCCATAAACTTGTTTCATTTGGTAAAAAAATAAATTTTTTTTATTCAAAAAAATTGAGCCCCTGTCCTGAGACTGAGGCGGCCCCAAAATAAAAATAAAAGATTTATTAATTAACGTAAATTTCCGTAAACAAATAAGTGTTTGGTAGGAGATAGAACTGTTGGTGACAAGCGCTTAGAAAAAAAAAACTTGAGCTAATAGCCATGCTCCATACAATTTTCGGGATATATTTTTTCATTTAAATTTCAATTGGCTTTGTTGTTTTTGTGTGATATAAGTTCGGAGAGATTCGGGAATATGTTTAAACAGAAAAAAATTAATTAATTTTGTAATATGCTTCCTGGAACACACTGACGTAATTTAATTTTCTTTGCAGAAGCTTGTAGGGAGAGCTAAACTCTTTAAAAATCCACAACTAAATGGAAAAAAGTTTAAAATTACCAAAATTCGTACATTTTCCGAAGAAAGTCAATTTTCTCAAAAAGCCCACCATCGATTCTTTGTGGATTTTTTTTAGATTTATTGTAATATGATAAAGATATCCTGTGAGTTTCGCCCTTGCTGAACTATTCCTCTCTACAGAGAAACCTATTTTTTGTAAATTAACTTTTTTTTAATATGATTTATAACTATAAAGTTAATTAAAAATGTCGATATGAAAACAATTGAATGCACTACCAGAAAAAAATACAAGTCCAGAAAGATAGAATATTTCGTTTAGTGTCATTTCATCTTTGGCAACATCTGTAGTCAAAAAATCGTGTAGAATGATCACAGTGTTCGATATAGTTTTTTCAGTTGTATTCCATTCGTCAAAATAAAATGGCCAATGCTTTGAAATCAATTTAGTCAAGTAAGTGAGAAAAAATGTCTTGACTTCTAAACTGTTCACAAGAAAGTGATATTTTCTAGTGGCCCATTTTCAATTCTAGTGGCCCATTTGTACAGCTTTATGAGTTGCCTCTTCTATTAGAGCCTTCTTCCCAGAAAGAAGAATAATTTTAAGCAACATTATTTGTAAAAATTGTCCCCGCCGAATTATTGGTAAATCTCGCGTATCTTCGAATGATGCAATTTCTGATGACGAAGAACTATTGCTGGATGATGTAAGTGTATCTGATAATGAACAGTTACGAAGACGATGAATTCCAACCAATTTTCCCGATTGAGGAGATGAATAATGAAACGGACAGGAAATTAAATGTTTCACCTTGTCGAAATCTATCAAATATGAAAGAAAGGTCCCGAGAAAACGCTGCTTGCAGAAAAAGAAGACAGCTGATAGATGCATTTACGGAATCGACGACCAGCTTTTAAAAATTTACAATGTATCATTGCCAAAAGAAAGGTCCTCTTCTTGTGAAGAATGGGTATCTAATTTTCAAAAAACTTTTGAAAACTTGTGCAAATGTAAAAATGTACAAACTGTACAAATGCACAAGTAAAGATCCGTCTGCTGATGCTGGTGCCAAGAGAATATATGAAGCAAGATCCTCCTGACCCATTCAATGGATATCCTATGAGTGATGTAGAAGTGCAATTAGCATTGGAATATTATTCAGGTGATTATCTAGATTGTACCAGACAAAGCTCAAACAATAACGACATTAGTTAAGGAAAATGATAAACCAATTGGAAAGGCAAAGTTTTACTCTCTGCAACCAAAATGGGTTCAAATTGACCCTCTAAAAGAGGAATGTATTTGCATTCATTGTGCTAATTTTGAGCTTTTACTTATTGGATTAAAAAAAAACCAGAGAAGGGATAAAGCGAATGTCAAAGCTATACGGAATCAAATTTTGCCTAAAATGGTGTGTTGTCTTGTAACCGACAATCGTCAGCTTGGAGATTGCAAAAAATGACTAGAGGCTAGATGCTAATGCTAGAGACATTAGGCTTCAATCTGTATGATTGTTAGGGGAAACTGGTTCAGATGATACTGTTTCCGCGATCTGGAACAAAGCTGACTTAGAAAAAAGAACAACTTCCTTTGAGAGTTTTCTCAAAGAGTTAGCGAACCTTGACAGAAAACGAATGTTCACATATATGTGAAAAATATTCAGAGAGAAGAAATCAAAGAGGAGAAAGATCACGCTAAGAGTAATTCAAAACATTCAGCAATGCAGTGTAATTTTTCTGAGAATTGGAAGTTAATGGTAAAAGATGCAATTCAAACTGATCATTGGACAAATGATCAGATATCGATATTTACTGCTGTTTGCTATCGGGATGCAGAAACTAAAAGTTTTGCAATAGTTTCCGATGATAAGAAGCATGATTCTGCACACCATTGGGAATAGATCATATAGTGCAAATGGAATCTTTGAATCCTGAAAAATGGAAGAAATTACAATAATAGATGGAGCTGCAGCTAGCTTTAAAAATCGCTATCGGTTTCATGCATTGAGCAAATCATCTTGCAAGAAAAAGTGGATCTTTCCAGCAACTGACCATGAGAAAGGACCCTGTGATGGCGTTAACGGCTTGGTAAAACACTTTGCAACTAATTAATAACTTGAAGAAGCTACATCTGGAATCCATAAATGATGGTCGTTTGATAAGAAAAATTCTTTCAACAGACAAATCTCTAGATATTATTTGACCATTATCATCATATCATCATCATGATCTGAAAAGATCCTCTCACAAACTTTACAGAAGGAAAAATGTGACTGCTATACAATATTTTTTGTTTCAATGATGAAGACCAATTTGATGTAAATGCATCATGAAACCAAAAAAATATCCTTCACAACGAATGTGGAAAATTAACATTCTGGAGATGTACAAAAATGTTTTATAAAAACCGTTTCTATGCCGAAGCAATCTGAATGTTTGAAGTTTATTTATTTATCCTTCCCTAAAAAATATGTGTTTCACGAAAAATCTCGAAAACGTTGTTGTAGCTTTTCCTCAATGCTGATTGGGTAATTTTAAAAACTCGAAGAAGGAAGAAATGTTGCCAAATTCAGGCAAATAATTTAAAAATTCAGTTTAAGTTGAAGAATAGTGACAAAGAATGTCACATTTTTGTGCATTAAAGAACTAGAACAAATTGAAGATTTTTTAATCTAAAATGTTATTATTACATTTTTAGTTGGAATAATCAATTTTCAAATCAGATAAAGGTAATTTGCAACAAAAATATTTTAATTTTCGATAAAAAAATGAATAAAAAATATACGAATCTTCAACAAAAAAAAGATTTTTCAATAAATTAAGAAAAAATCTCAAATAATTGAATTTTCGACTGAAAAATACGAGTTTTCAATAAAATAAGTGAATTTAAAACTGAGGTCAATTTTTTAGAAAATATGAAATAGCTTTTTAGTGAAAAAAACTCATTCGTAACAAAAAAAAACAACGAATTTTCAACCAAATTTGTGAAATTTTCAACCTAAGAAATGAATTTTTAACTAAGATCATGCATTTTTAATTTAAAAAAATTAATTTCCAACCAAATAGTTAAACCTTCAACTAAAAAAGAATAATTTTTGACAAAACAGGGTAATTTGCTACCAAAAAAAAGTCAAATTTTTAACAAAGTAGATGAATTTCAACTAAAGGAGATAAATTTGCAACAGAATAGTTTTACCAAACAAACAAATCAATTTTCCACATAGAGTGGAATAGTTACATTTTCAGTAGAAACATTAATTTTAAATAAAAAAATCTTATTTTAAACCAAAGAAATGAAATTTTAACCAAAAAGATCAATTTTCTACCAAAAAAGAATATTTTTCAACAAAATATGCAAATTTTCAACCGAAAATGTTAATTTTCCAACGAAAAGACAAATTTTTAACAAAATACATGAATTTTCAAATAAAAAAGATGAATTTTCCACTGAAAAAATAATTTTCAACAAAATACTTGATTTTTTAACCGAATATTTTTATTTTTAGTGGAATTTTCTACCTGATACTTGAATTTTCAACCAAAAAGACGACTTACTCTCCAAGAAGATTAATATTCTTCCACATAAAACAAAGTTTGAACAAAATACAGAAATTTTGAAGCAAATAGTTGAATTTTCAAATGGAGAAGATGTTCGAACAAACATGAAATAGTTAAATCTTCAGTCCAAAAAATTAATTTTCAATGAAAAAAAATAATGTTCAAGTCAAGGAAATGAATTTTTAACCGAAAAGATTGATTTTCTGCCAAAAAAAGATTTTTTTTCCAACAAAATGAATGAATTTTTGAACATAAAGATTAATTTTCTACCAAAAAAGATTGATTTTTAACAAAATAAATTAATTTTCAACCAAAAAGGTGAATTAGTCAACAAGAAGATTGATTTTGCTACCACAAAGGATAAAGTTTTCACAAAATAGAGAAATTTTCAACCAAGTGGTTGAATTTTCAACTGAAGAAGATAAATGTTCAACCAAACATGGATAAGTTAAATTTTCAGTCGAGAATTAAAAAAAAAAAAATTCTAACAAAATAGTTAAATTTGGAAAAAAAACAGATTTTGCAAATAAAATGATGGAACAACAAGAAAAAATGAATTTTTAACAAATTAATTCTATTTTGAAGTAAACACTTGAATTTTGAACCAAACAATTTTTTTCAGTGGCTATGGCCTTTCAGTTACAGTCGTGGTTTTTCTCAATGTTGAATCCTTATGTAAAAAAAAATAAAAAAAATAAGAAAAAATTTGTATAATATTTGTAATATTTGTATAATATACACTGTGCTTAGGTCGCCTTTTTTGGTATAATAAGTGTTTTCAGAATCGTGTTGCCGAAATTTTAAAAGGTCCAATTTCTTGAATTTCTTGTTAGCTTCTTTACACAATCTCGTTAAAACAGAATTTTTCCTCGTAGTAAGTTTGATACAAATAGTTTTTCAATTTATAGAAACAAGACTCAGAAAAAAAAAAAAAAAAAAAAAATGGAATATCCATATCATAAAGTGTGAATCTATCTCAAATAAAAATACACCGAGAAAAAATGCTACATTCTCCATCGCTATACTATTAAATCAGTGAACATCTTTCGAAAGCAGATATTGAATTGATTCAAATGTATATGCTATAAAATTTATAGCATCACCATTCGGTTTAATAGTGATGCTATAAATTCTGTAGTATAGGACCAATTTTCAGTAGCGTTTAGATTTAATGTCCTAGTTATTTATTGAAATTTCATGATAGGGTTAAGATTAATTGACTATGAGATTCGTCGTTCTGTGACGAAAAATCATCGGACAATAATTTTAATGCATGAGCTGATAATTTCTGTTCCTATTTACTTTAATTTAGTATAAGAACACTCTAAGCGTCATTAGCGTACGGCGTCCCGACCTCACTTTAGACGAGGATAAACTGATTTTCTCCTTCTTTTTTTAAACAGTAACCTGAGAACCGTTTAACGTTTAAAAAAAAAAACGTTAGATAAACATAAATTCAATGTATGCACATTTTTTAGGACAAATAAATAATATCGTGAACACCTTAAAGTCTGTTCCTCGATTTTTCTTATTTCAGGCGTCATTACCGTACGTATTTTTTTCTAGTAAAATATTGTAGTTACAGTCGAGTAATAAATACAGAAATATTAAGTGGATCATTTAATACGAGATTCTGTAAAACAGAGCTTAAAATCTTAACTCTTTTTTTGTGAATCTGATATTAAATCTGAAAAGTGCATTTTGATAACGAAAACGTCATTCCCGTACATGCGTTAAAAACCTCATTGAGGGTTGCAACAATATCCCAATTTTTAAATTCTTCTAGGTATGGCACCAACTATACACCTAGAAAATTAATAATGTTAATGAAAATAAATTTTGTTTCTAAATATATTAAAAACACATTTTAGCTCTATTTTAAAGTCAAAAAGATCAATTTTCCACCGAAGAAATGAATTTTTAACTGAAATGATGAATCTTCAACCAAAAATATGAATTTTTAAGTAAATAGTTGAATTTTCAACTCAAAAGATTAATGTTCTACCAAAAAAGACTAATTTTCAACAAAGTATATGTATTTCCATATAAGAAAGAAAACAATTTTCAACCAAAATCAGAACAGTTAGAATGTCAGAAAAATAAATGTCATACAAAAAAAGAAACGACTTTTCAACAAAATATTTTTCTTTTACAAAAAATGATTTTTTAACCAAAAATAAAAGAATTAAATTCTCAGTTGCGACAATCAATTGACAGGCAGAAAAATTAATTATCAATAAAATAATTCAAATTGAAGCTAAAAAAGATCAATTCAAAAATCAAAAATACAATATCTTAATTTGTAGACAGAAAATTAAATTAAAACAAAAAATTTTTCAGCAATATTAATTTATTTTCAACTAAAAATATCAATTCTCAAGCGAAAATTTTATATTTATATCTCCAGAAAAAACATTTATTTTCTACTAAAGAAATTAATTTTTAACCACAATGATGTATTTTCAACCAAAAAAAAATTGAATTTTGAGCAAATAGTGGATTTTTTATTCTAAAAGATGAATTTTCTATCCTTCAGAAAACGCATTTTCAACAAAACAGTTCAATTCTAAACTAAAGAAATTAATTTTCAATAAAAAAGATGAAATTTCAACTAATGAGAGTTCTGAGTACTCTTTTACCACAAAAAAAGGACGAACTTCCAATAAATAGTTAAATTTTGACTGAAAGCAGATAAATTTTCAACTAAAAATTGATTAGTTGAATTTTCAATAAGAAAATTAATTTTCAATAAAATTGAAGTAAATTCTCAATGAAATAGTATAATTTTCAACCGAAAATATCAAATTTCTATCAAAAAATATGAATATGCGACAAAAAATAGAACAGTTACATTTTCAGTTTAAAAAATTAATTCTGAATAAGAAAAAATAAGAATTTTCAGTTAAGACATTCAATTTTTACTCAAAAAAATGAATTCTCAATAAAATAATTTGATTTCAAACAAAAGAAGATCAATTTACAAATCACAAATATCATATTTCAATTTGCAGTCAGAAAAGTAAATAAAAAACAGATTTTCCAGCAAAATTAATTTATTTTCAACTAAAATGATCAATTTCCAGGCGGAAATGAAATAGTTTATCTTCAGTGAAAAATTAATTCTTAGCTCAAAAGAAACGAATTTTGGACTGAAGAAATTAATTTTTAATTACAATGATGTATTTTCAACCGAAAAAATGAAATTGTGAAAATGCATTTTCCACCAAAATAGATGAATTTTTAACAGAGGACATGAATTTTCAACCAAACATTTGAATTTTTAATGGAATTTCCGACCAAATAGATGAATTAGTAACCAAGAAGTTTGAATATTTTTCCACAAAATTCGAATTTGCTATCAAATAAATTAATTTTTAACAAAGTAGTTCCACTTTTAACTAAATAGTTGAATTTTCTACCAAAAAATATGAATTCTCGACGAAAAACGTGACAAATTTTAGCCACAAAGAGGATTTTAATTCTACACCTAAAATATTTGAATTCAACCAAAAAATATGATTTTTTGTACAAAATGGTTTGAATCCTCAAGCAAAACAGATTAATTTTCATCCAAATATTCGCGATTTTTAACCATAGTAAGAAAATTAATTTCAACTTTAATTTATCGAAAATTTCCTAACTCTGTAAAAGAAGTATATGTTTCTTTCAATAGAATTTTTTTGTAAAAATATATGTAATAATTACGATATATATATTTTGAACAATAAATGCTTTAAATTCTCTCAAATTCTCTAAATTTTGAGAAAAATAGATTGTACCCGTTAATAAAAAATATTTTACCGGATATAATTTTTGACTATTAACTATTGGACAGCGATCCAGATTATTAGAACTACAATCCATAGATACTAATAAATGGATAATATAGGATAATATCTTGTATTATTAAACTTTATAATCTGAGATAATAAAATCTATGATCCAAGATTTTCAAATCTGATATCCACATTAAAATCCTAATCCTCAAATAACTCAGATAACCTCAAATATATATAATAATTTCTGCAAACTTATTCATAAACCTATCCTAAATTTTGATAGACGATCTCGGAAGTAGAACTGGAAATAAATTTCAATTTTTTGAACACACAATAAGCAGAAAATTGGCCATCATATGACTACAAAAACGAAAGTAAAGGATGCTAAGTTTCCGTACTCATACAAATGGAAGATTCTAAAAATTTAACATCTAGAGATTATACTTGGAAACATTTTCATACATTAGAAAAATATTGAATACTATACGCCCTAATACACTTTTCTACATGGTGTATTCTTTAATTCTATTATCCACACTGTTAGAAAAATCTGTACTAGATTTAGTATACATGTGATGGAAGCAAGAATGCACAGCATGAAATTAAATTTAGTATACCAGCGTCCAGTAAATTTATTATATGCCTATAATAAGTTTAGTATGCACGTACATGAAATTTAGTATACGCGTATACTAAATTCAGTATGCATGTATACGAAATTCAGTATACGCATATACTAAATTTAGCATACGCGATCCGTTTTGCGTGGGTTCCATATTATCAGCGCCTGTAAACATGATCAGATGAAACATGAAATCGAAGAACAAAGTTTTAATTTTCAAATAATCATATCGTTAAGCTACACATACGTTGATAAATTGATTTTCAAAGTGAAGACTTCGCATATCCTCGTAAAAAGAATCCGAACCTTGTAGCATTAAAGTGAACTCAAACAAATGCAGCGGCATCGAGTCTGCGGCATCGTATATGAATTTTAGTATACAGAAGCTATAAATTTCATGTACGTGAAAGGAACTTACTGTACACTTAATAAATCTAGTATACATATAACTTCATGAAATAAATTTAGTATACGTAAGTATACTAAAATCACAAAGTGTAATGAATTTACTAACGTATAAGAAATTTAATTTGCCCGTGCATACTACAATTGCAAACATTTCTAACAGTGTAGTTCCTATAATCCATTTTCCATATAATCCATATAATCCATTCAGTGTAATTGCTCTGTTCGATCTTAAATGTGGAGCATATTCTCAAGAGCATAACCTATGTGAAAACGATTCATAAGCTTAGAACATATCAATTTGTATTAATATGAGGCACTGGCGTTTGAAATGACACTAAAGCCGCATTGAAAGAAAAAAAAATTGATTAGTGTCGTTTTCCTGGTCGAGAAGACCGATGCGCGTTGAATATTGATAAAGAAGTTCCTTGTGAAAACTGTGTGGGAGGTGCACGCACATGTGTCGGTAAGTCAACGGTCCAATTCGGCACGAAACAGGGAAGAAGTGTCTGGTCGACAAGACGTTTTCGTTATACATCTCGAGAGTGTGCTTCGAATCTTGAGTTTACTATGTTCGCAAAAAGGCTCACGTATCACGTTGCATATGTTAAACAACAATTGGCTATTAATATACAGCACGCGGCTTCACGCCGGTTTCAGTCGACCTAAACAACATACGTTGTCCATCTAGCTGATTATTTACTGTCACACGAAATAACACATATTGACTGCGGCTAAGGCGTAGGTGCCAGGCACTGTTGATAACAAACCAGCTGACATGTCTTTTTGTATCACACTAGTAGTCTGCCGCGCGCCTACTAATTTTTTATGGAAAAGAATAAACCAAATACTTATTTTTCCTATAGGCTGTTAGAAAAATCTGTACTAGATTCAGTATACATGTAATGGAAGCAAGAATGCACAACATGAAATTAAATTTAGTATACCAGCATACAGTAAATTTAGTATATGCATATAATGAATTTAGTATGCACATACATGAAATTTAGTATACGCGTATACTAAATTCAGTATACATGTACACGAAATTTAGTATATGCATATACTGAATTTAGTATACGCGTTCCGTTTCGCGTGGGTTCCATTTTCATCGCCTGTAAACATGATCAGATGAAACATGAAATCGAAGAACAAAGTTTTAATTGTGAATAATTCTTTATAACATGTACATGAGCATATACAATTCGAATTGATAAATACTACGAATAATATTAATTTTCATTATTATATAAGTTTTACAAAGTTTAAAAAAATTAATGGTACATAGAATAATGGCAGTAATTGTCAATCTTTCAGTTTTTAAGAAATATGATAACAAATTTTTAAGTTGTCTATTTACTCGGCATTATTGCTTTCCTACTCTACAGTAATCCATTCGCCACTAATATTTTATTATGCATTGAGAGATGTAGTGAATTTTTTCCATGAAAAATTAGTTTTCTAGTTTTTATTGTGAATGATGCACGTTATTACGAAAAAGGAAAATATATTTTAGTATGACTTTTTTATACATGAACATTTTTATCGTATCTGTTGAAAATTTTCTTTGATTCAAAGAAATTCCTTTGGTTCGAAGAAATATTTTTTTTTGTTCAAATAAAATTTTGTTTTAAGTTTAAAATGAATGTTATGATTTTAAAGTTATTTTTGGTTCTATCAAAAAAATATATGTTATAAAAACGACTTCTTTGACCCTTAAAGTTATCCCTGGGGTCTTTTATACCCAGCCTTTTTTTAATCGTGAGTCATATTTTTCCATTTGGTTCTTAATTTTTTCCATATGTTAAAATTGAAAATATATATTAACTAGTTTCATCTTATAAAGGATATGAAGAAGTATATCCAAAAAATGTGGTGTGCAAAAATATTAAAAATCCTTGTACAATAAAGAAATTTCTGCGGAAGTCTTACGTATTTTTTTAAATATTTCATTCAATTCAGAAAATTATTAAATTTTAACGATTTTCAATTTAAAATTCTCTAATTTTCAAGATTTACGATTGAAAAATCACTATTTTGATCAGTTTTAGTTACTTTCCAACGTCTTTTTTTGAAATACGTATTTAGTTCAATTTTTAAGATTTACAATGGAAATTAAAACCTGAACTTTTTTATTAAAAACTACAGTTAAAATTTGAAAAAAATAGAAATCCACGCTATTATTTCATTGCTATGAATAGAAGAATATGGATCAATTAATAAATTTTCAAAATAATATTTTTTTCAGCAATTTCAAGCTAGAAACATTAATTTATACATTAAAATTTGTGTTAAAATATCTTTAAATATATTGTTAAAAATTTCTTTAAAAAAACTCTTTTAAAATTTTCCGGGAATCTAATAAAAATTTTATTATCTTGGAACTCGGAATTTTTTGTACAATTTTTTGAAAATCCTGCAAAAATTAAAAAATTACTTTTAAATAGTCCAGTATTTTTCTTGAGAATGTAGGAAATTTTATTACATATTTTTTTTAAATTAATTCAAAAGAAAATATATATATTGTAAGTTTTTCTAGAGATTTTGATACAAATTGTCAATTGACTTAAAACCTTTCAAAATGTTGAAAAAAGTACTATTTTTTTGTTGAAAATTTATCTTTTTCATTTAAAAAATTATCTGTTTTAGTAGAAAATTAATCTTTCTTGGATGAAAATGCAACTGTTTTATTGACAATTAAATAATTTGCATATAAAGTCATCCTTTTTGTATGAAAATTGAACTGTCATTATTAAAAGTTTCTCTTTCTGGGTTGAAAATTCAAGTATCTTCGTAAAGAATGTACTTCTTATTTAAACTATTTTGTTTGAAAATTTGGTTTAGACCAGTTTGTTGAGAAATAATTTTTTTGTTGAAGATTCATATTTTCAGTTGAAAATTCATCTCTTTGGTTAAAGTTTGACGATTCAGTTGAAAAATCATCTTTTTCAAAATTAAAATTCAACTGTGTTGAAATTTTTTCTTGAAGAAGCTTTATCTCTTTGGTTGAAAATTTAACTATTTTGTTAAGGATTAATTTTTTTGCTGAAAAATTCCTATTCTTCTCGTTGATAATTCGATTTTCGTATAGAAAATTCATCTTTTGGATTTAGGCTTCAAGAATTTAACTTTTTTTCCATTACTGAAAAATCTTTATTTCTTGGACATTCGTCTTTTTGATTTCCAGATAAATTTTTTTCATACATTTTATTCTTCCTGATTGAAATATAAACCATTATAATTTTCTGTTGCGAATTTATCTTCCAATTGTAAAAATTCAACTATTCCGTTGAAAATTTATTTGTTTTGCAGAGAATTTAATTATTTTGTAGAATTTTCAAGTTTTTTCTTAAGTAGTCATCTTTTCTCGTAGAAAAGTCACTTTTTTTAAATAAATAAATTTGAACATTTTTAATTTGGATATGAATGTTAATGTTATTTGAATATTAATGGCAAGAAAGAAATTGGTCGAAGAAAAATCATATATTATTCACTATTTCATTTGAATAAATCTTAAGTGAACTCAAATCATAAATTTTAAGATTAGCGATATGAGTCTGCTACAATAACATTATGGTCTATGGACAGCTTATGAGTCTTGCTCTCTATAATCAACTTTTTGCATTAGGCATTTTGTAGTCATCCATTAAAATAATTACATCCAGACAACCATGGCATCTGTTATTCTCTCACATTGTAAAGTTTATATGTGTTTTCTTAAACATTGCAGAGAAAAACTAAGGATATGAAGTTCGTAATTTCGACCGTAATTATGTGTTAATATCAGAAATGTTGTGAATTACAGAAAATGACATACAATTAAGAACAGAAACAAATGTTTCCAGGAGCGATTTTAATGTGATGGATTATTGTGTTTTCAATTTTTAATGTTCATTAACTAAACTAAATTTTGCAAATACACTGAAAAAAACTAGTAATGGTTTACTAGGATTTTACTAATCTTTACTGGTAATTTCAACTCGTTCGACTGTTATTTTTGACAATATTTATCGTAAGTTTAACAAAGAGAAAATAGTAGAATAAAATAAACTGTTTTGGTACATAACACCTTTTTTTGAACGGTTTAATTAACCACAGGTTAATGCCAATTTAACCGTTCAAAATAGAAAAATTGAGAAAGATTTATAGTAACTCTAACAAGTTTCATTTTCTTCGGCGACTATAATTTATGTAGTTAAATGAATCATGTTTGCATACTAAAAAAAAAGCCACTCCTACAAATATTTGTTTAAATGAAGCTGCCGTGTTCAATATTTGTCATAGACGAAGCAACGAAAAAGTCCATTTTTTAAATATGAAAAATACTGAAAAGGTATAATCGAAATAGTATGTTGCATTACAAGGGATGAAACACAGCGATTGCAACGAGTGTGAAGTTTTCTGTCCGAGCGAAGCGTAATCCATCAATTCCCACTCTTCTAACTTTTTTAGTATTATCGATGCCATGTTTAACACGAAAAAAACAATCTTCGCTAATGCTCGCCAACGTTGCTAACTTGCTGGTTAGGGAAGATCATCATGACGTCGTGACGAGCACATGGCGAGCAGGAAGCAGTATTTACTTCCAGACCCAAATGAGTATCTATTTCCGGATGTACAATTTGAAATGCTTTAAGTACTTTCAGCGCGAAAATTCAAAACCGTCTAAATGAATTGGAATTTTCAAAATATAATTTAATAGTATATTATGCGCCGAGGTGCATAATACGCGACAATCAGAAATGCTCGCAGGACGATCGAAGCCGAGGCAAAGCCGAGGCGAGATAAGTCCTGCGAGCATTGTAAGCGAGTCGCGTGAAGTCCCGAATTCTGCTCATTGGCGCATATATTACTTTATATGTCGACGGTGCATTTACAAGTTTTGTTGCGAAAGCGTAGAGTATCGTAATGTTGTACATTACGATACAGCGGAGTGTAATGTGAAGAGTGATCTTCCGCTGTATCGTAATGTTGTACATTACGATACAGCGGAGTGTAATGTGAAGAGTGATCTTCCGCTGTATCGTAATGTACAACATTACGATACTCTACGCTGTCGCATAAAAACGCGTTAATGCACCGGAGTCACATAAAATATATAAAACTCGTGTATAATTTGAAGTAAACTTATATATATATATATATATATTTATATTTACACTGTAAATAATATTTTTTGTATTACACCCACTGTGCTTTTGTATAATTATACCAAAATAAAGATTATATTTTTATTTTCTCAAGATTTGGTAAATTTCCCTTTTTCAGAGAGGTGATAATCGGATCTAGTTTGAAATAGGTAAATTTATAAAAACTTGTGAAAATACAAACATAACCTGTAAAACATTTACATTTAAAGTCACGTTTTTAAAAAATTTTATTTGCAAATTTGTATAATTATACCTCGCTTTGCGAAATAATTTTACAACTTTTGGTATAATTATATAAAAACAGTGAGTATAAAATACAAAAAATATTCTGTACAGTGTATACATATAGAACATTCTATAACCTCTATTTCCACCTATCTCAAGAATACTATAACATCATATAGTTTTTTATAACTTCGAATCCATAGGAA
>CAKNXH010001807.1:85656-97920 GCA_932178445.1 Andricus quercusramuli
ATTTGCTAAATAATTTTAAAAATTTTGTTATAATTATATAAAAACAGTGAGTATAAAATACAAAAAATATTCTGTACAGTGTATACATATAGAACATTCTATAACCTCTATTTCCACCTATCTCAAGAATACTATAACATCATATAGTTTTTTATAACTTCGAATCCATAGGAAATTAATATATATATATATATATATATATATATATAATTATGATATATACAAATTTGAGTAAAGTATATGATATATTCCAGAAGTAATTTATTTCATCAGAATGGGTTATTTTATCTTATTATGTCTTGCATGCAATGATATATATATATATATATATTCGTTTTTATATTCACCTTATACATATCTTTGTGTATATGAATTTGCATGAAATGTATTTTAGATTCATACTAATAATGCATTCATTGTAATTGAATACTATTAGTAACCATCAACAACGTTAGCTTTACTACTTTTTATTTTACTAGGTTTGACTAATTAACTTCACTTTGCACATGCAGTTATTGTTACCAAAAAACTGGTACAGTTGACTGTAAATGATTTAACTAGTGAAAAATAGTTATTTGCGTAACAATAATTTTTTTCAGTGTAGTACGAAGCAATTTTTAATTTATAAATTTTTAGTTGACTAGAACGAAAATGGTAAAGTGACGTACTCAAATCCAAAAAGTGACTAATCTGCGTCAATAATGTTACCAATCTTCTTTTGCATTCAGAAGAATTAAAAAAACTATATGAAATCTGTAAGGATTATATGGTAATTTTAACAAATGTACGATAATTTCATAGAAACTAAAAAAAAATCTAGTTAAAATACGAAGAAGAAGACAGGTTCTTAGATAATGTATGTCTGTCTGTATGTCTGTTAGTCTGTCTATCCGTAGATTTTTACTTTGTTAGCACGATAACTACCAAAAAAATTTTAATGTTTATTGAGATGGATTATTGTGTTTCTGATTTGTAATATTGATTAAATAAATAAACTCAATTGTGTTTGGAAAAAAACGGAAGATTAATTCAAGGTTTTAATCAGTTTGATTTTTCTTTTCATTGTGAATTTTTCATTTTTCGTGACCATTAAAATTTAGAGACTAACATTCTAATTTTGGAACAGTTTCAATAAACAATATTTTCCAAATAGAAAGAAGCAATTTTCAATTTATAAATTTTTAGTCTACTAGAAGAAACATGGTGAAGTGACCAATTCAATTAAAAAATTTGTTTTGAAATCTGTAAGGATTATATGGTAATTTTAACGAATGTACGATAATTTCATAAAAACTAAAAAAAATATAGTTAAAATAAAAAAAAAGAAGAAAACAGGTTCTTAGAAAATTTATGTCCGTCTGTATGTCTGTTAGTCTGTCTGTAGATTGTTAGTTTGTCAACAAGAAAACTTTCAAAAGAATTTTGATGTTCAATGTGATGGAGTATTGTGCTTTCAATTTTTAATGTTCATTAACTAACTAAACTAAATTTATCGCATAAAACGAAGCAATTTTTAATTTATAAATTTTTAGTTTACTAGAACAAAAATGGTAAAGTGACCAATTTAAATCCAAAAAGTGACTTATGTACATCAATAATGTTGCTAATGTTCTTTTGCTTTTAGAAGAATCTAAAATAATTTGTTGAAATCTATAAGGATTATATGGTAATTTTAACAAATTTACGATAATTTCATAAAAACTAAAAAAATCTAGTTAAAATACAAGGAAGAAGGAAACAGGTTCTTAGAAAATGTATGTCTGTCTGTATGTCTGTTAGTCTGTCTGTCTGTAAAGTTTTACTTTGTTAGCACGATAAAATCCAAAAAAATTGTAATGTTTAATGTGATGGATTATTGTGTTTCTGATCTAACATTGTAATTTTGCAACAGTTTTAATAAACAATGTTTCTCAAATGGAACGAAGCAATTTTGAATTTATAAATTTTCAGTTGAATTGAGAAAAAAATGGTTAAATGCCCTATTCAAATCCAAAAAGTGGCAAATGTGCATCAATAATGTTACTAGTGTTCTTCAGCATTCAAAATAATTTAAAATAATTTGATGAAATCTATAAGGATTAAATGATCATTTTAACGAATGTACGATAATTTATAAAAAATTTTAAAATTCTAGTTAAAATACAAAGAAGAAGAAAACAGGTTTCTACAAAATGTTTGTCTGTCTGTCCGTCTGTATGTCTGTTAGAGTGTATGTCTGTTAGTCTATCTGTCAGCCTGTCTGTTTGTCTGTCTGTCTGTAGATTTTTACTTTGTTAGCACGATAACTTTCAAAAGAATTTTAATGTTGAATGTGATGGATTATTGCCTTTCTGATTTCTAATATTGATTAACTGAATAAACTGAATTGTGCTTGGGAAAAGAAACGGAAGATCAAGTGGAGGTTTCAACCATAAATTTTAATTTTATTTCGTTATAAATTTTTCTTTTTTTTTGTGACCATTAAAATTTAGAGACTAACATTCTAATTTTGCAACAGTTTTAATAAACAATGTTTTAAAAATAGAACGAAGCAATTTTGAATTTATAAATTTTTAGTCTACTAGAAGAAAAATGGTGAAGTGACCTATTCAAATCCAAAAAGTGACGAATATGCATCAATAATGTTACTAGTGTTCTTTAGCATTCAAAAGAATTAAAAATAATTTGATAAAATCTATAAGGATTAAATTATCATTTCAACGAATGTACGATAATTTCATAAATTTTTTTAAAAAATCGATTTAAAATACAAAGAAGGAGAAAATAAGTTTTTACCAAATGTCTGTCTGTCCGTCTGTATGTATGTTAGTCTCTCTGTTAGTCTGTCTGTTCGTAGATTTTTTTTTTGTTAGCAGGATCACTTTCAAAAAAATTTTAATGTTTATTGTGATGGATTATGGTGTTTTTTATTTTTAATGTTGAATAACTGAATAGACTAAATTGTGTTTGGGAAAATAAATCGAAGATTAATTCGAGGTTTTAATCATAAATTCGAATCTTTTATTATAAATTTTTCGTTCTTCGTGATTTTGATTTTATAAATTTTTAGTTTACTTGCATTCAAAAGAATCTAAAATACTTTGATGAAATCTATAAGGACTATATGGTAATTTTAACGAAGATACGATAATTTCATAAAATTTTTTTTAAATCCAGTTAAAATACAAAGAATTTAAAGTAATTTAAAAAATCTACTGATTCCAGTAAAACCAAAGTTTAATTAGAGGAATCTAAGGGAAATAATAATAATTCGGAAAATTCATTAGAAATTAATGGCAAATTAAAAACAATCGACTACGTTTAAAACAATTAAAAGTATGAACGAATTAATTGAATTCAGTAAGTTTTAAATAAGTTTAGAAAACTTTGAGGGAATTCAAAAGGATTCAATGAAATACCTCAGAATTCAAGTTGAGTTCAAAATACTTTAGGATTATTTAAACGAAAAACTAAAGAAGTATTTTGAATTGAGTCGAATTTAGTGAATTTAGAAGAATTCAGGTGAATAAAAAAAACCAAGAGAATTCGAAAGAATTCAAAAGAATTAAAAAGAATTCAAGATAAATTATTGAGATCGCATAGTGAATTCCAAATGACTTTAAATAAATTGCAACAAAAATTCATGTTTTTGGTTGAAAATTCAAATAATTGATGAAAAATGAACTATTTTGCTGAAAGTTTATATTTTTGGGTTAAAAATTTAACTACTATGAAATCCTGTGAAATTCTGTGAAAGATGATATTTTCTAAAATCTTAGACAACTTGATAAAATACTTTGAGAGCTTTTAAAATCCCTTAAAATCATTGAAATCTTTGAAAATCTTTGAAATCCCTTGAAATCTTTTTAAATATTTCAAAATCTTATAGTGAAAAAAATCTTAAATGACTGATATAAAATAAAAATTTCTTAGAATCTTCGAAAATAGCCAGAAATATTTTTAACCCTTTAGAATCTTAAAAGTGATTTTGAAAAATACCCAAAATTCTTTACGAATCCTCTGAAATCAATCTGAACTATTAAAAATACCATAAGATATTTTTAATTCTGCAAAAGCTATTAAAATTTTTTAACATTTTTATAGCTTCTGAAAATTTTTTGAAATTTTTAAAAAATACCGTAAAATCTTAAAGATTCTTTGAAATCTCTCCAAATTATTGAAATCAATTTTAAATTATATGAAATCGCTTTAAAGTATTGAAATAAATTACAAATTCCTTCGAACCTTTCAAAATTCCTCTGAATTTTCCTAATTCTTCAAAATCTTTTAAATTCCCTTGGAATTACGTAAATTTTATGAAAATTAGATGGAATGTTAAAAAATACCCTAGGCTCCTTAAAATTTCTTGAAATCCCTTCACATTGTCAAAATCAATTGAAAATTCCTTGGAATCTTTTAAAATATTTTAAGACCTTATAGATCTGTAAAATCGTTTCAAATCTTCCGAAAGAATTTAAATATTTAAAAAGGAATCGCAGCTATCTAGCATTAATATAGAAGAAGATAGTTATAGTCAATAATAATTTGTTTGAATAATTATTTTTGCTAAATTGAATTAATTATTGACTCACCCGCAGTGAAAAGTAGACAAATGGTTGTACTTTCCAGAAAAAACCGTATCTTTCTAGTATTATTCGAATTGAATATTATTAATAATAAGAAATTGTTTAATCAATTAAATTTCCATCGTATAATGAGAAGGTATCAGATTTGTTTAAAATTTGACCCCCCTCTTCCCCTTTTTTGCCAAATTTTCACATTTTGAGACCCCCTGAACCCAAAAAACAAGTTTTTACAAAATGTATGTCTGTTTGTCTGTATGTCTGTTTGTTAGCCTGTCTTTTTTTTTTCAATGTTCAAAAAATCTATGGGCGGGTATTCATAGTACACAAAAATGCGAACAAAAATTTCTAATTACTTTTTTTTATAGAAGAAAAATTACTGCAGTTATAGCATTTGTAGGGTCTGGAGACCCTACAATATTGTTATGAGACTTTATTTAATTCCTTCGAAAAATCGAAAATTCAGATTTTTATCGCACAAGACAATAATGAAAAATTCTATTTTGCGACCAAACTATACAAGATACGGAAAAAGATATATAAATAAAAATTGTGTAATAAAAAGAGATCTACAAATTGGTTTCTTACCACATTTTGATGGGACGCGTAGTTTTTGTTTCATTTGTAAAAAAGTGTTTTAAGAATAAAATAAATTTTTGGACAAACGAAACAAACTTTGAAAAAAATTAAGAGATATATTATAATATTTTCATATTTCCAAATCAATTATCAAGCAAATGTTTTTATTGAATTTATTTTATTGAACCGTTTCGCTTGAGAATGAGAGAAATATTTTTCCTAATCCTCAGAAAAATTTCATTACTTCATTTAAACGACAAGTATATTTCAATTTTTGGATCTTGTGACCTCTTCCAGCCATAACACGTTTTACAATCCAAAGTCGATTCATTGACGAAATATATGATTTTATTTGAATAACAATGTGTTTTTTCTTTGTTACAGGTGAGTCACCTTATTGTTGTTTTGGCCACTTACACAGGTGTAAGTACCTAGTTTTGTTTCAATATTGAGGAATTCAAAATCGTCCAAGGAATAAATTTTACTATGCAAATAAAAAAATGTATATTTGAAATCTCAAGGAGATATGAGAATAATCTAGGAATAAAGTGGAGCTTTATTTCAAAGAAGAAAAAAATTCAGATCTGATGTTGGAATAAAAAAAAATGTTATTTATTTACGTAGCAGATGTGCTGTGGGTTTTGTCTCGCTTTTTTGTATATTCTTCTGCAAAAATTTCCTCACAAATAAGGAGGTAGCATCCGGGAATAATTTATTGCGATCTTCTCTAAAAAAAATTAAACTCAGTTCAGTGAGAGGGTTCACAGCGATTCAGTAGTTCAATTTTTGGTAAGAAGTAAGATTTTTTTTTTTTTTTGAAAAACAGGGGGATTTTATTTATTATTAAATACTTTTCGTATTGTTTGGTTATCGCGTGAATATTAAACTGCCTTCTGGCAGTACCGCAATTTCTTTAGCAATTTTTCTAGTAATTTTAGTTGTTATTTTTTTTTAACTAGCTTTGAAAAATCTCTTAACAAATAGATAAAAAAATAATTAAACAAAATAATTATAAATACTCACGTTTTTTTTTTAATTTATTTTCTATCATTCCGTTATACGTATTTTATTACATATTTAGATGGTTCAAGAAAGTTTATTCTTTTTGATTACTATTATACTTTTGGCTTGAAAATTCAAAAATTTGGTCAACATTTTTTTTTCGCTTTGCCTGAAAAACCCTTATTGTTTGGAAATTCAACTATCTTATTAAAAATTCAACATTTTATTTTCAAAATCCATTCCTTTCGGTAGAAATTCCATCCATTTGTTGAAAATTCATATCATTGGTTGGATGTTTGTCTGTTCGATGGAAAATTAACCTCCTTGGATTAAAATTCATGTTTTTGGTTGAAAATTCAAATAATTAATGAAAATGAACTATTTTGCTAAAAATCTATATTTCTGGGTTGAAAATTTAACTATTATATTGTAAAATTCGCCTCTTTAGATGGTTTAAACTGTTTTAAATTTAAAGTAAAAATCTTTTTTGCTAGTGGTATCGACTATTACTTTTTTCATTGAAAATTCTTCTTTTTTGGTAGAAAATTAAACTATTTGCCTGAAATTCAACTATTTTATTGAAAATTCATTGTTTGATTGAAAATTCAAATTTTTTTTTCGAAAATTGGCCTTTTTCATTTGAAAATTTTATATTTTGGTTGAAATGTTTTTCCTTTCTTGTCTGAAAATTTTGTCTCGTTCGCAAATTTGTCTTTTGGTCCGAAAAGTTATCTCTTTTAGTTTAATATTTTATTATTTGGTTGAAAATTCAAGTATGTTGTTCAAAATTATCTTTGTTGTTAAAAATTCACATTTCCGTTTTAAAAATAAAATTTTTTGTATCAAATTTGTCAAATCGGCTTGAAATTTCATCAAATTGGTAAAAAATTCAACCTTTTTGTTGCAAATTTAATTGCTTGGTTTAAAATTCAATTATTCGTTTGAAAATTCAACTTTGTTGTTAAAAATCAACTTTGTCGTTAAAAATTCACATTTTCGTTCTAATAATTAAATTTTTGGTAGCAAATTTGTCTTTTTGCCTTAAAATGTTATCAGTTTGATAGAAAATTCAGATATTTGGTTGCAAAAATCCGACTGATTTGTTGAAAATGAACTTATTTGTTGAAAATTTATATTTTCTTGTTAATAATTAGTCCGTTTAGTAGAAAATTCAACTGTTTTGTAAAAAATTTCGCCTTTTTGTCTTGAAGATTCCAAATTTCCGTTTTTTTGTTTGTTTGAAAATTAAACATTTGGATAAAAAATTGAATTATTTGATTAAAATTTAATTTTTTTGAATTTATATTTTCGAGTTGAAAAATCAATTATTTTTTGTAGAAGTCATCTTTTTGATTTTAAAATTCAAGAATTTCATAATAGAAACTTCAACTAGTTTGTTGAACGTGAAATTTTTTGTTAAAAATTCCTATTTTCTGGTAAAAAATTCAACTGTTTTGTAGAAATTTCGCATTTTTAGCTTGAAAATTCCAAAGTTGTGTTTAAAATTTGGTTGAAATTTTTTTTTCCTTTTTCAAAATTAATATCAACCCGTTTGTTGAAAAAGAACTTTTTTGTTAATAATTCATTTTTTGCTGGTTAAAAATTCAATTAATTTGCAGAAAATTCAATTATTCTGTAGAAATTTCGCTTTTTTGAATTGAAAATTCCAAATTATCCTTCAAAATTTTGGGGTTAAAAATTCAACTTTTTTGTTTAAAATTCGTCTTTTTGGTGAAAAATTCAACTACTTGGTTGAAATTTTAGCCAGTTTGTAAAAAAATTCTTTTTTTGGTTGAAGATTTATTTCTTTGGTTGAAAATTAAACGATTTGATCGCAATTGTGTTTCTTTGTTGAAAATTCATATCTAAGGATTGAAAATTCAACTATTTTGTAGAAAATTCACCTTTTTGGTTCAGATATTCCACAGTTTGGTTAGAAATTTTTTTGTACTGGATAATCCATCTTAGTTGCACATTAGTATTTTTTATTTCAAATACATTTTGGTTGAAATATCAACTATTACATTTTTCGTTCAGAATTTATCCTTTTCGACTGAAAATTCATTTTTTTGTAGCCAAGTAATGTTCGTGATGAAATTTCAGATTGAAAATTCAAATATTTGTTTAAAAATTCATCTATTTTGACAAAAATTAATATTTTCCACTTGAATTATAACGAATTTGATTTCATTTATTATTAGTAATTTATTACAATAATTTTATTTTTATGAATTTATTACTCTATGGTCGTGAAAAATATCCTTAGTTTCCCTGTTCAGGAAATTTTTGAAATTAGATCATCGAAAAAAAGTCAGATTTTTCAAAACGTCCTGTGTTCTAGTGTGGAAAATGTCAAAATTCTGAATTTAGGATGTTTCAGAGGATTTTGAAAAGTTTGTTAGCCTTTCATAACTTAAGTTTATCATCATGAGTCTACAGTGTTGATAACAAAGTTCCAAATTAAATAAGTTTGTTCAAAACTTGCACCTTAGAAGCATGATACCAAAATCCAGATCCTACAAAAAATTAATACTGTTCATTAATACTCTTATTTGTTAATAATTTTTGTTTTAAATCGATAATCAGCAGCGAAGCAAAACTCTAAATTATTGATTATTGATTGATTTGATTAGAACCTGAAAATAGGTAACCTTGAATCATCGATAAGTAAAAAACATGAATATCGCAATGTATTTCTGTATTAGAAACAACTAGGCCAAACTAATTTGGTTTCTGTCGTAAAAGTCAGGCACAATGATGACGAGTATAACGGATGCTCAAGTAAACGAATCTGTTTTGTATTCAAGAAAAATGCGATATTTTTTTCTAAAGAATAATCCTTTTTGATTCTGAAAAGAACATTATTTTCATGTAGATAAGGGGAAAATTTGAATGTTTACAAATTCAAGATTCAATAATCGTTTATTCTTTTGTGTATTATATTCAACAGTATTTAATAATTATCTGTTTACTATTACATCTTAATTTATCAAAAGGAATTCAAACCTTTTATAGTTTGCACTTCACTGGGAAATAAAAAAAAAGTTAGGAAAGCAATATTCGTATTTCCGACATAAAGCGCGATTTGATATCAATTTTTTGCCTTGGCATGACGTTATACAATTCCGGAAAGTTTTATGATCATAACGGTACTTTCCATCCATATGTGCTTCATCGTCCTGAAATAACGTAAAATTTTGCCCACTAGGAATAGTTAAATCGAGCTTTGTGAGAAATATGAAAAAATAGGAATGTTGTTTTCCCAATACTTTATATTCGTATTTGTCATTAAAAGAGCAGGAAATATACACTATCAAACAAAATTTAAATATTAGGTTTCAATTTTTTCAAAAGATAATTAATAATTAGCTGATGTTGATTGATGTTGATCAGGTAAGAATCTAATTAGAAGATTTTTGGACTTTGTTGGTATACTGGTACAATTTTATTCCCAATCCTTTGAAAGAATCAATCTGTATAGTCGGTTTGTTCCATTGGTGTATAACAAAAAAATCGAACATCTTGTAATTGAATTCTTACATGGTCAATATCAAGTAACGTCAGCTAAACATACAACATGGTTAGAAACAGATTCAGCAGTGGAACACATCAACTGTACAGATTGGTACTTTCGAAGGATTGGAAAAATGATTTGGTCAGTATACCAACAAAATACAACGTTTTCTAATTAAATTCTTACCTGGTCAACGTCAGTTAACATAAGCTAATCATTGTTCATGGTCGGCAAAAGATACGAGGGAACAAATTAACTATGCAGATGCGATCTTTAAAATGATATGGACCGGTATATCAACAAAATCCGACATCTTCAAATTAAGCCTTTACCTGGTTAACATCAATTAACATTAGCTAAGCAGACAACACGGTTTGAAGAAGATACACCAATGGAACGACCCAAATATATGGATGAATTCTCTCAAAGGATTGGAAATAAACTTCTACCAGTATGCCAAAAAATGAGCTAATGATACAACAGGGTTGGAAGAAGATACAACAATGGAACAAACCAACTGTAAGTGGATACTTCCGAAGGGCTGGAAAAAAAATTTGACCAGTATACCAACAAAATACAACAGTTTCTATTTAAACTCCTCCCTGGTCAATATCAAATAACATCAGCTAATCATACAACATGGTTGAAAGAAGATACAAAAATGAAACGATCCAACTGTACAGATGGGCTCTTTCAAAGGATTGGAAATAGAATTTGACCAGTATACGAACAAAACACAACATTTTCTAATTGAACTCTTTCCTGGTCAACATCAATTAACCTAAACTTTTAAAGGAAATTGACCAATATACCAACTAAATTCAACATCTAAAAATTCAACGCGGTTGGAAGAAGATACGACAATGGAAAAAAGCTAACTATACAGATGGATTCTGTCGAAGGATTAGGAATAGAATTTGAACATGATTCCAAAAAAGTCCAACATCTTCTAATTGAATTAATATTGCCTGGTTAATATTATTTAACATCAGCTAATCATACGGTTGGGAGAAGGTACAACAATGGAATATACAGATTGGCTCTCTCAAAGTATTGAAAATAGAATTTGAACAGTATACCAACAAAACATAACATTTTCCAATTAAACTGTTTCCTGGACAACATCAATCAACATAAGGTAACCACACAATACAGTTGGAAGAAGGTACAAGCGAACAAAGTAACTATGCAGATGGGATCTTTCAAAGGATATGGAGCTAATCATACAACGCGGTTGGAAGAAAATACAAGAATGGAACAATCCAACCATACGGATGGGCTCTGTCAAAGGATGGGAAATATAATTTGACCAGTGTACCAACCAAATACAACATCTTCGAAGTCAGTTTTTACCTGGTTAATAATATCAATGAGCAGTGGCTAGTCATAAAACGCGTTCGGAAGAAGATACGACAATGGATCAAACCAACTACACAGATGTAATCTTTCAAAGAATTGGAAATAGAATTTGACCAGTATACCAACAAAACACAACATTTTCTAATTAAACTCTTTCCTGGTCAACATCGATTAACATAAGCTAACCATACAACACGTTTAGAAGAAGATACAATAGAACTCACTAACTATACAAACGGGTTCTTCTGAAGGATATGGACTAGTATACCAACAAAAAATCAACATCTTCAAATTCAGTTCTTACCTGGTCAACAACAATTAACAGTAGCTAATCCTACAACGCGCTTGGAAGAATATACAACAATGGAACAAACCATCTATAAAGGTGGGCCCTTTCAAAGGATTGGAAATAGAATTTGACCAGTATACCAACAAAATCCAACATCTTCTGATTATATTATTGCCTGGTTAATATCAATTCACATCAGCTAATCATCCAAGACTGTTTGAAGAAGATACAACAATGGAACAAACCAACTGTACAGGTGGGCTCTTTCAAAGGATTGGAAATAGAATTTGACCATTATACCAAGAAAATACTACATATTCTAATTAAACTCTTTCCTGGTCAAGATCAATTAACATAAGCTAATTATAGAATACTGTTGGAAGAAGATTAAATGGACCAAATCATCTATACAGATGGGATCTGTAAAAAGATATAGATCAATATACCGACAAGATGCAACATCTTTAAATTCAGTTCTTACCTGGTTAAGATCAATTGACAGTAGCTAATCATACCATGCGGTTGGAAGAAGATACCACAATGGAACAAACTAACTATACAGATAAGTTCTTTCATAGGATAAGTAATAGAATTTGAGCAGGATTCCAACAAAATCCAACATCTTCTAATTACATTATTGCCTGATTAATATCAATTAACATCAGCTAATCATACAGCACTGTTGGAAGAAGATACAACAATGGAACAAACCATCTATACAGATGGGCCCTTTCAAAGGATTGGAAATCGAATTTGACCAGTGTACCAACAAAATACAAGATCTTGAAATTCATTTCGTTCCTGGTTAATATCAATTAACAGTAGATAATCATAAAACACTGTTGGAAGACGAAACGACGATGGAACAAACTAACTATACAGATGGAATCTTTCAAAGTATATGGACCAGTCTACCAACAAAATCCAACATCTTCTAATTATATTATTGCCTGGTTAAT
>CAKNXH010001808.1:0-29875 GCA_932178445.1 Andricus quercusramuli
GATAGGGTGGGTCAAAGGCAGGGTAGGGAAAGTTAAGTTGGAGGGGAGAAAGGACAAGGAAGTGGCGGTTGTGGAGATGGAGAGCTGGGAAGAAAAGTTGGGGGTAATGAGAAATAAAAATAGGATACAGGATAGGAGAGTTTTCATCGATCACGATTTAACGAGAAAGGAAAGGGATTTGCAGAGAATGCTGAACGACAGGGCTAGAAGGGAGAAGAGTGAAGGGAGATCGGCGAAGGTAGGATATAGAAAAATAAAAATAGACGAGAAAATGTGGGTGTGGGATGAGGAGAAAGAGGTGTTGAAGGAGGTGCAGGGGAATTTGTTTCGTAGGCAGTAGGGGGGTGGGGGTAATGCAGGATAGAGGAGGATTGAAGGTGTTGTATTGGAACGTAGCAGGGATAAGGAAGAAGGATGAGGAGTTCTGGAGGTATGTACAAGAATTTGATGTTGTGGGACTGGTTGAGACGTGGGTAGAAAGAAAGGAATGGGACAGAATAGAGCCAAAACTGCCAAGGGGGTACAAGTGGAGACTCCAGGAGGCGGTCAGAGTGAAGAAAAAAGGAAGGGCTAGTGGGGGAATTATAACGGGGGTTAGAGATGGATTAGAGGAAGAAGTTCATGGAGAGAAAGAGAGGGAGGGAGTGCAAATGAGGGAAGTAAAAATAGGAGGGATACCGTGTAAGTTTGTGACAGTGTACAATAAGGATGGGATGGAAAGAATTAAAGAAAGGGTGGAAGAATTGCTAGGCGAAAGAGAGGAGGGTATGGTGATACTGGGTGGGGATTTTAATGCGAGGATGGGAAGGGAAGGGGGCCTTTACAGGGAAGGGGAGAGCTTCAAAAGGAATTCGAAGGATAGGATAATAAATAAGGAGGGAGAGATTCTAAGGGACTGGATGGAGCATAGAGGGTGGGCAGTGGCGAATGGTATGGCTAATGGGGACGAAGAGGGAGAATACACGTATGTAAGTAAGGTGGGGGTATCGGTGATAGACTACGTGGTAATGAATATGCAAGGATGGGAGGAGACGGAAAAATTCGCAGTAGAGGGGAGGGTGGAATCAGACCATCAGCCATTAAGTCTGTGGATAAGAGGTGAGGGTGGAGGAAGACAAGGCGGGGAAGAAGTCTCGATAGGGGAGAGGGTGACCTGGACGAGGGAGGCGATAGAGAAGTATCAGGAGCGGCTAGGAAAGGTACGCTTTGGAGGGGAGTCTGTGGAAGAGATATGGGAGGATCTGAAAGAGAACGTGAAAGGGTGTGTGCAAAAGAAGGTATTCAGAAAGAAGAAGAAAGGAATGGTGAAGCCATGGTGGGATAGGGAATGTAAAAAGATGAAAAGGAAGGTGAAGAGGAAGTACAAGAAGTGGAAAGAGGGTAATGCGAGAAGGGAGGAGTACGTAGAAACGAGGAAGGGGTTTAGATTGATGTGTAAGAAGAAAGAACAGGAAAAGGAGAAAGAGCTGGAAGAGGAGTTAGCAAATGTTAAGACGGAGGGGGACGTCTGGAAGATATTAAATAGGTTTAGGAAGCGCAGGGTGGGGGTCAGCGAGAAGATAGGGAGTGAGGAGTGGAGGGAATTTTTTAAAGAATCGTTCCAGGGCTCAGATTCAAGGAAGACGGATGGGGGAAGTAGAAGAACGGGGGAGGCAGAGATTGAGGAGTTGAATGACGAGGAGATAGAGAAGCAGATAAGGAAGTTGAAAAGGTCAAAAGCAGCAGGGCTGGATGGGGTAGAGAACGAAGCATGGCTATTTAGTACACAAGAGGTTAGGGAGAGGCTGAAGGAGGTAGTGAAGAAAGTTTGGAGGGGTGAGGGATTCCCAGGAGGGTGGAGAGAAGGCTTAATAGTGCCACTGTATAAGAAAGGGGATAGAGATATGCAGGAAAATTATAGAGGGATTACGCTAATGAATACGGCGTATAAAGTATATGCGATGGTGGTGGCAGAGAGACTGCGGAAGGATGTTGAGGGGAAAGGAATATTGCCGGAGACGCAGGCGGGATTTAGGGCGGGTAGGAGTACTATCGACAATATTTACGTGCTGCAGCACGTGGTAGATAGAGAATTAGCGAAGAAAGGGGCGAGAGTGTACGCGTTTTTTGTGGATCTCAAAGGCGCGTTTCCATCGGTGGATAGGGGGAGGTTGTGGGAGGCGATGGAGGATAGGGGAGTAGAGAGGGGCCTAATTGAAAGGGTAAGGGAGATATATGAAGAGACAAAAGACAAGGTAAGAGGAGGGGAGGGGATTTCGGAGGGATTCTGGATGGATAGGGGGTTAAGGCAAGGGTGTCCACTTAGCCCAACGCTTTTTGCGATTTTAATTGCGGATATGGAAAGTAAGCTGGAGGCCGGGGTGGTAGGAGGAGTCAGGATAGGAGGGGTTAGAATTTGGTCACTAGCGTATGCAGATGACATAGTGTTGCTGGCAAGCAGCGAGGAGGCCTTAAAGGAGATGATTAAGAGGTTGAGAAGATACCTGGATAAAAAGGGGTTAGAGCTGAATGTGGAAAAGTCCAAGGTTATGGTGTTCAGAAAAGGAGGGGGAAGGGATAAGGGAAGGGAGTGGAAGTGGAAGGGAAAGGAGGTGCAGGAGGTGAAAGAGTTTGTGTACTTGGGCTTCGTGTTTCGAAGGAATGGTGGAGTGGATGGTCACATAAAAGAGAGAGTGAGGAGGGCAAATGTAGTGATGAGGCAGGTGTGGGGGTTGGGAAAGAAGTTATTCGCAGATGATTTTGGAAGGAGAATGAAATTGTTTGATTCACTAGTGATGAGTGTGCTATTGTATGGGGTAGAAGTGTGGGGGTGGAAGGAAAGTGAAGAGGTTAATAGAACGCAGGAGAGGTATGTAAAGTGGACCCTGGGGTTGGCAAGGAACACGCCTAATTATATTGTCAGGAGGGAGACGGGGAGAGCGAGTGTAGGAATTCTAGCAGGGAGCCGGGCGTGTAAATATGAGGAGAAATTTTTGGAAGAGGGGGGAAGTAGGCTAGTTAGGGCGTGTTGGTGGGAAAAGGAGAACAAGGGAGGGGGTGGGAAGATGGAGGCTGAGAGGGAAAGGTATTTTAGAATGAATGGACTGCAGATGGATGAAGTGAGAAGGATGCACGAGGAAGGAAGGAAGGTTTATGACGTGGTTAAGCAAAACGGCATGGAGAGAGAGAACACAGAAGGGGAAGAGAGAATAAGAGAGTCAAGATTCAACGGGAACTATGTGTGGATTATGCCAAGTGCAAGAGCGCAATATTTATGTGAGAAAGGAGAGAAAGGAAGTCAGGAGCTTATAGCGAGGATGAGGTGTGGGTGCATGGAGGGCTTCAATAGGTTCTGGCTCTCGCGAGAGAAGAGGATGTGTGAACTGTGTGGAAAGGGGGATGCAAGAGTGGAGCACTGGTTGGAGGAGTGCGTGGAGGTGGAAAGAAGTGAGATAAGCATGGAGGTATTATTGCATGAAAAGGGGGAAAAAAGGGCAGTAGCATGGGTGAAGGGAGTGTTGGGTAAGATGGAGATGAAGAGAAGGAAGGAGGAAGAGGAGTGGAGAAGGAAAGATTGTAAATAGGAGAGAAAGTAGATATAAGTAACATGTAAATATTGTAAATAGTAGATAAGTAGTAGGTATTAGAGCGATAACAGAGGTTGGCAAGCGAGGCAATGCGAAAAAGTAGGGATATGCGAGCGAGGCGAAGCGAGGAAGGCAAGGCGATACGAGCGTGCGGCTTAGAGATAAGGAATGGAAGGATGTTAGTTTTTAAGGGTTAGTTTTAAGAAAATTCTGTAAAAAATGGATGTGTAAGCAAGTCAATTTTTTAAGGCCAGCAGGCTGAAAAATAAACGTTTATCTACTTATCTACTACTTTTTTTGTTGAATATTTAAAGTATTTACAAACGATCGAAAAGTAATAAAGAATAAAGAAAAGTCAAGTGCAAAAACGCAGTGTTTAATTCTCCTAATTTTTCATTAAACTTCTTCACTCAGTTTTGAATGTGAAATAACGGTTCCAAAACCATAATTTGAAGTATGTAAAGCAAATAATTGAATTTTACTTATTTCAAAACCTCTACAAAATACACAGTTTTTAATTGATCTATCTCTTTAACAACACTTTTTTACCCAGCTTTTAATTTAGAAAAACAATTCCTAGACAATAATTTAAAATGTGTAAAAAAGTTCTCTTAAATTTGAATATTACCTATTTTAAAAGGTGCTTGATGATTTATTTTCCTTTTGAATATATAATACTTCGAAATCAGAAGAAAAAAGAATTCTGTGAATAAAATTCGAGTGCAAGAACCTTCAGGTTGAAAATGATCTGAGTCTCATGGTGGTCGAATGAAAAATATTTATGTGCTTCGTCCTTGCATTTCTAATTTTTTTACATAAAAAAAGTGTAATTGTCAATTTTTTAATTATCCTTCTATAACATGCAATACATTCTCAATAGACTTTGGTTACATGTATCGAAATGTCGCGCAGTGGGATGAAACCAAAAAACGAGGTTAAAAATAACTTGTAGCTGGCAATTCTTAACCGATTTTGGATTTTTTTAAGAAGAATTCAGCATTAAATTTTGAAGAGATATATGTGGCCTGATTTTTGAATTTTTTTTGTTCAAACTTTTATGCTAATGCAAAGTGTGAAAAAAGTAGATTTTTTCGTTTTTTATGTTTACCTTCGTTAAAAAATTTGTCTATGATCAGCATTGCCAGACTTCACGCACGAGCGTAATTGAAACCAAAACAAATTATGACATTGTCAAGTTAATTGTTATAAACAAATTAACTTAATAAATAGTCTACACTATGGATTCTTCGTTTGCAAAGTAAATTTTTGCATTGAAATTACTTGATTTTACCTAAAAAAATAATACCCGATCATGAAAATTTGACATCTGATATTTTTCATCAATTTTATAAACAAATTATATAAACAAATGCCTAGTGTGGTCAATTAAAGGCAGAAAGAAATCGTTTTTTCTCTTAATTTCTCTCAAATTATATCGCCAATGATGTTTAATGATGGAAAATTATCATCCGATATTTTTTTTCAATTTCATAAACAAATTATATAAACAAATGCCCAGTGTGGACATTTAAAGGCCGAAAGAAATCGCTTTTTTCTTAAATTTCCTTGAATTATGACACCAGTGATGTTTAGTGATGGAAAACTATCATCTGATATTTTCTAATAATTTTATAAACAAATGACCAGTGTGACCACAATAGACTGGAAGAATTCTGATAGTATCCTAGATCCTGAAGCTCTCGAGCTCCTTATTTCAGATTGAAGACTTAAGAATTAAAACTTGATCGCGACTAATCAATGGAATCTTAAAAAGTTGACAGAGGATTATTATACACAGCATTTGTTTGCTTATTGTTGTTGTACAAATTCTTATTTTTAACAATTCCTAAGAAAACTACACTACGGAAATTGAAAGAAACAACAATTACCAAACAATTAGATCACTGGCTGCATACTTTGAGGCTAGTTGCAAAAACGAATCTTTTCTGCCTTTAAAAATCCACAAAAGGGCATTTGTTTATATAATTTGTTCACAAAATCAATAAAAAATATTGGATGATAATTTTCCATCTTTAAACCTCACTGGCGACATCCTTTAAGGAAAATTAGGGAAAAAAATTCTTTCTGCCTTTAAATGTCCACACTAGGCATTTGTTTATATAAATTGTTTATAAAATTAATAAAAAGTATTTAAAGATAATTTTACAAAATTAAACGTCACCGCCGAGGAAAATTATGAGAAAAAAGGATTTCTTTCAGCCTTTAAATGTCCACACTGGGCATTTGTTTATATAATTTGCTTACAAAAATAATACCAAATATCGGATGATGATTTTCCATCATCAAATATCACTGGCAGTATAATTTGAGAAAAATTAAGAGCAAAAATGATTTCTTTCTGCCTTTAAATGTCCACACTAGGCATTTGTTTATATAATTTGTTTATAAAAATAATAAAAAATATAGATAGATAATTATCCATTATTAAACATCACTGGCGACATAGTTTGAGAAAAATTGAGAGAAAAAAAGATTTATTCCTGCCTTTAATTGTCCACACTAGGCATTTGTTTATATCATTTGTTTATAAAATTGATAAAAAATATCAAATGCCAAACTTTTATGATCGGGTATCACTTTTTCGATAAACGCAAGTAATGTTAACGCGAAAATTCACTTTGCAAACGAAGAATCCATAGTGTAGACTATTTTTCAAGTTAATTTGTATATAACAATTAACTTAACAATGTCATAATTTTTTTTTTGCTTTCAACTATGCCCGCGCATAAAGTTAACGGAGATAACAAAAAAACGAAAAAAACGACTTTTTCTTCACTCTTTGCATTAATATAAGAGTTAAAAAAAAAAATTCAAAAATCAGGCCACATAAATTTCTTCAAAATTTGAGGCTGAATTTTTCTAACAAAAAAATCAAGAATCGGTCAAGAATTGCCAGCTACAAGTTATTTTGAACCTCGTTTTTTGATTTTATCCCACTGTGTGTCGGTACAAATAGCCGGATTTTTTCGGTACGAATAGAGGGAGCTGGAAGGTCTATTTGTACTGAAATTTCGTTGTGAATAGACGGGTTT
The DNA here is from genome assembly GCA_932178445.1 of Andricus quercusramuli. Taxonomy (NCBI): domain Eukaryota; kingdom Metazoa; phylum Arthropoda; class Insecta; order Hymenoptera; family Cynipidae; genus Andricus; species Andricus quercusramuli. The sequence goes on from CAKNXH010001808.1 coordinate 6,620, forward strand.
TTCGGTACCTGTGCTTACTCCCTTCTCAATGAACTTTTCTAAAATGTTGTTTTTCAACTCCTTTTATCTAAATATCTTGCTTCAAATAGGCATACAATATTTTTTAAATTGTAAAAAATTGTAGTCCATCAAATAAAATCTAATACACTCTTTAACATAATTAATAAACTATTTTCTTGAATCCCATTTCTTTAGAATTATTTGACTGTCACCTAAACTCTGGAGAAATGTTTATTATTTATCAGAAAGGATCGCTTGGTTTTTGAAATACTTTTTCATAAGAATTAGTAGACTTTTTCCAGTGACTCTGTTTCTAAAAATTAATCGACTTTTCTTCTAGTATTTAATAAAATTCCCTGAAATCTCACCAGACTTTTCTCTCTAACCAGGAGTTATAAAATAGTCACTTAAAATTTGAGCGATTATTTTTTTCCGTGTAGCGCGACACAAACATTACACGAAATTAGTATAGAGTACGATTTTACCAGACCACTTTACATAATAAATTCATTCGGTGAATTACCTTCACTACCACCTTCTCAGGCTAAATACCTCAAAACAAAAAAACATAAGAAATATGTCGCTTTAGGAGAAATTGCGAGCAGTAAAAAAGGCGCAAATCAAATTTTGGCTAAGGTAATTCTAGAGAATTTGGAAAAAGATTTCATTTTTTCTGAAAAAACAATACACAATACTCCGACCGAACAAGCAAAAATTTACTGCACATCAACTTCTAATGAAAGTCGAACAATATTGTATAAACGGACGAATTCGTGCGAAAGGTGTTACAAACCGGGTCACATAACCATTTATTGTCACGGTAGAAGAATAAACAAAAAATATGTTGATCAATGAAAATATCGTATGGATATTCTGAATTTTTTGATTATATTCCTTTTCTATATGATTATGCGAAATATATTGTTATTCTATTTGACCATTTATCGCACGAATTTTAATTATATCATGGTTATGGATATTATGAATTTTGGATTACATTCCTTTCTATATGATTATGCGAAACATATGTTACCTTATTTGACCATTTATCGCATGAATATGAATTTTGATTATACTACGCTTATGAATGTTGGATCATATTGCTTTTTGTATGACTACGCTTTCATTATTGTATCACTACATGATTACAGATGTTTAAATTTATAATTTATATTCTATTGTAATAAATTCAGAAATTATCTATTACCAATTTTACAATCCATCAGTCTTTAAGGATGACTACAAAATGTTACTACAACTTATAAAATTTATTGTCAATTCTCCTTGACATTTTCTCGTATAGTCACTAGTTATTCATTGTACAAGTTACACACAGTCAAATAAAACATGTAATTATGACCTAATATTGAGTTTATACTTTTATCGAACATGGTGGTTGCACCCCCATGGTTCGATCTAAGGGGGGAGGTGTCACGTCCCGCGACTAGGAACAAACATATAACTTTATCACCTTATGTAAAGGTTAAGTTTAACCACTGTGTCTAAAATCTTACCAAATTATGTGAACCAGGAAATACACTCTGAATCAAATGTCAAGACGAAAAACAAGTATTAACACATCATATGATCTTTCAAATTTTACGATTCCAGTGGATACGACGAGGCTACTGTAAAAGGTTTATTAGATTAGTCGTATGACTCCAGCCGAAAATATTGATATAAATCAAGATCTAGCCTGACAGCATCCAATAAATTTAAGAATCTATGCGAAGCACCTGAAGACTCCGGAAGATTAAACTGAAAGTAAATTAAGCTATTTCTACGCCACGCGCCGAAATACCAATATGTGACATTGAACAGGTCATGACTTGCCACGCATCTCCTAGCTTCTATGGACCAGTAGAAGGTTAATTAGACCGATTCTATTCCATGCGCCGAACTTCCGAATAGAAAGGTGTTAGAATCAAGGATTTTCACGATGATTTACGAGTTTGGGGATTATATAACGTGGGCCCCATCGAGGACCCATCAGTGTCCAGTATTCAGTTCATCAGTTACCAGTTACCAGTTCAGTTCTATTAGTCACGCCGCCTCATTTATACTACGGTAAAATTATTATCCATAAAACGGAAAATAAAAATATCAGTAACATCAATGAAATCCATAAATTGAATAAAATCATTAAAATTAGTGCAATTTTGATTTTATTGATAATAATTTGATTTTAGTATTTTATTCATTTTATTGTATTTTTTAATAAAAAATTTAAATATTTACAATAAAAAATGCAAAAAATTGAACAAAATCAATAAAATAATTAAAATCAATAGAATCAATCAGATAAATCAATCAAAGCATTAAAATCAACGAATTGAAGAAAATCACTTTAATTACTAACATCAGTGCAATTTTGATTTTATCGATAATAATTTGATTTTAGTATTTTATTCAATTTACTGACTTCATTGAGTCAATTCATTGTATTTTTGAATAAAAAAATCGGATATGCATACTGATTTTTTTTATTTTATCAAAAAATACGCTGCAATGAATAAAAAAAAATCAAATAATTGTGAATGAAATCACTGAAATCAGTATAATTCTGCTTTTATTCATTATAATTTGATTTTCTTGATTTTAGTGATTTTATCCAATTTATTGATTTTATTGATCTATTTCATTGTATTTTGTAATAAAATAAAGAAAATCAATATAAATATCCAATTTTTTTAAAAATACAATCAAATGAATCACTAAAATCAATTGAACAATCAATGAACAACATCAATCAAATCGATAAAATAAAATTTATATCGGTTTCACTGATTTCATTGATTTTATTGATTGCATTTATTTGATTCATTTGATCCGTTTCACTCGTTTTATTAACTTCATTGATTTTATTCGTGTTTTTCATTTTATTGATAATTTATTGGGGGATAAAGGGCATTTTTTAGCACCTCGCCCTCCAAAAGCTTATCACAAACAAGATTTTTGTTGCTCCACCCTATTAAAAAAATATTATTATTTATTAATATTCTTATAATATTTATGCATATTCACGGTAATGTATTGAAAAAAAATAGAAACAAAAAAAAATTGACGAGAGTACGAGGACGCGAACACACGACGACAGAATCTGTAGCCTTGAACCTAGACCATTACACCGCCGATCCTCACTCTCTAGTTCTATAATTCAAACCGATAGTTGTTTTGTGCGGATTTCTTGTAACCCGTCTTCTCGTAAACCGCTTTCCATCTTAGTAAACTGTTTCAGCTTTTTTTAATTCAAATGAGGCCCTTTTGGCTCACAAAAGATGACCACAATCCGTGTCCTCCGTTACAAGCTTCTTCATATAATTAATTTATAGTTGGAGCAGTTGATAAACTTGGAATCTATAAATAAATTTGTAGAGGGCCTAATTTCGTAATTTCAGAAATCGAATTTGATGGTTTCGGAATTTATTGCTGGATAACTTGATAAACATATAATTTAAAAATTTTCAAATCATAATTTCAAAGTTATAATTTCAAACTGGGTAAATTTACAAATTTACATACAATCATAAATTGATTTATCTATAAAATTGGTGCATTTGCAGTTGCTGTTTTCAAAAACTTTTTAAATATTTGAGCCACGTTTTTCGCGAGTGGCAATGTGTGGTGCGGACTTCAGAGCATTGAAGATTTGGATCGGAGCCCGAATTTGACATCCGGTCTGTTTGCCGAGCTTGCGCTGCTGCTTACCAATGCAGTCTTGTGGTCCTCACATACACAGGACACCTCGATTTCGTTGAACATTTTTCTCCATTTCGCGACGTATTTCGCGAAATCCAGGTTCGCCATCATCAAGTTTTGGGTCTTCGAATATATATCGGCTGACCCCTGCAAATACTTCTGTGATGTCAGAATTGTGAGTAAAAAAATAAATTTGCGAACGGTTCTCGCCATTCAAATGCTGTCTTCTGCTATCGACAGATTTCTCCTTTTCGAAAAATCAATAATCTCCTCGAAAATAATTATCGCCTCAGCGAAAGGCTTCAGTCCTATAAATTTCGTTGATCCGAGGGTCTCGCAAAACCCCGGATATTTGACAAGTTTTCTTTCTTTCGCTCTCAAATACTTGGGATAAATTATATATGGAGTCAGTGCTGGGCCTATAAAAAAAATTTTAAGTCGAAGTTATCCAACACCCTTTTAAGTAGAAGATTCTGTTAAAAGGGAAAATTGTTTGCAATTACATGCCGATTTTCCAACCCTATTCTACAATCACAAGCTATTTGAAATGGAGCGCGTTATAGATAGATAAACGTTTATTTTTCAGCCTGCTGGCCTTAAAACATTGACTTGCTTACACATCCATTCTTACAGAATTTTCTTAAAACTAACCCTTAAAAACTAACATCCATCCATTCCTCATCTCTAAGCCGCACGCTCTTATCGCCTTGCCTTCCTCGCTTCGCCACGCTCGCATCTCCCTACTTTTTCGCATTGCCTCGCTTGTCAACCTCTGTTTTCGCTCTAATACCTACTACTTGTCTACTATTTATAATATTTACATGTTACTTATATCTGCTTTCTCTCCTATTTACAATATTTCCGTCTCCATTCCTCTTCCTCCTTCCTTCTCTTTATCTCCATCTTACCCAGCAAACCCTTCACCCATGCTACTGCCCTTTTTTCCCCCTTTTCATGCAACAATACCTCCATGCTTATCTCACTTCTTTCCACCTCCACGCAGTCCTTGAACCAGTGCTCCACTCTTGCATCCCCCTTTCCACACAGTTCACACATCCTCTTCTCCCGAGAGAGCCAGAACCTATTGAAATCCTCCATACACCCACACCTCATCCTCGCTATAAGCTCCTGACTTCCTTTCTCTCCTTTCTCACATAAATATTGCGCTCTTGCCCTTGGCATAATTCACACATAGTTCCCGTTAAACCTTGACTCTCTTATTCTCTCTTCCCCTTCTGTGTTCTCTCTCTCCATGCCGTTTTGCTTAACCAAGTCATAAACCTTCCTTCCTTCCTCTTGCATTCTTCTAACTTCATTCATCTGCAGTCCATTCATTCTAAAGTACCTTTCCCTCTCAGCCTCCATCTTCCCACCCCCTCCCCTGTTCTCCTTCTCCCACCAACACTCTCTAACCAGCCTAATTCCCCCCTCTCCCAAAAATTTCTCCTCATATTTACACGCCCGGCTCCCTGCGTGTTCCTTGCCAACCCCAGGGTACACTTTACATACCTCTCCTGCGTTCTATTTACCTCTTTTCCCTTCCACCCCCACACCTCTACCCCATACAATAGCACACTCATCACTAGTGAATCAAACAATTTCATTCTCCTTCAAAAATCATCTGCGAATAGCTTCTTGCCCAACCCCCACACCTGCCTCATCACCACATTTGCCCTCCTCACTCTCTCTTTTATGTGACCACCCACTCCCCCATTCCTTCGAAACACGAAGCCCACGTATACAAACTCTTTCACCTCCTGCGCCTCCTTTCCATTCCACTTCCACACCCTTCCCTTATCCCTTCCCCCTCCTTTTCTGAACACCATAACCTTGGACTTTTTCGCATTCAGCTCTAACCCCTTTTTATCCAGGTCTCTTCTCAACCTCTTCATCATCTCCTTTAAGGCCTCCTCGCTGCTTGCCAGCAATAGTATGTCATCTGCATACGCTAGTGACCAAACTCTAACCCTTCCTATCCTGACTCCTCCTACCACCCCGGCCTCCAGCTTACTTTCCATATTCGCAATTAAAATCGCAAAAAGCGTTGGGCTAAGTGGACAACCTTGCTTCAACCCCCTATCCATCCAGAATCCCTCCGAAATCCCCTCCCCTCCTCTTACCTTGTCTTTGGTCTCTTCATATATCTCCCTTACCCTTTCAATTAGGCCTCTCTCTACTCCCCTATCCTCCATCCCCTCCCACCACCTCCCCCTATCCACCGACGGAAACGCGCCTTTGAGATCCACAAAAAACGCAGCACGTAAATATTGTCGATAGTACTCCTACCCGCCCTAAATCCCGCCTGCGTCTCCAGCAATTTTCCTTTCCCCTCGACATCCTTCAGCAGTCTCTCTGCCACAAACATCGCGTATACTTTATACGCATTTGTTTTATACGTATTTACATGTATTTTCGTATAAATTAAAATACTTTATTGAAATACAAACGTATATATATATGTAAAATTAACGCAAAAAGCGAAGACGCATATCACTTCCCGACCCAATATCGACACAATGATTCCCTAACATTCTACAATACTAACTTATAGAAATTCCTATATTCAAAATGATAAAAGTTTATTTTTCTGCTACAAAATTTGTTTTCACACATACCCTTATATGTTCAGTTAAAATTTTCGTAAGGGATTTAAAATCTTATTCAGATCCATATGATTTATTTTTTGTCTTTCAAAGAATTTTTGGAGGAACTTTGAAAATAAGTTCCCAATAATAGGAATAAAGAAACGAAGGAATTTGGGGTATTTTTCAGCGAAACTAGGAAAATTTGTCTGGAAGAAGTTTTGCAAGATGCAAAAAATGGATTGAATTGGACATTTTGTTTCACACATATGCAATCCAATATAATATTTGTCATGCCTTTGCGAAAGTAAGCAAGTTTCTCCGTTAGCTTTTAAAACCAAAACAAAAATTGTATGCAGGGGAGAGTTGACCACAGGAAAGTCAGAACAATTTAAACTGATATCGAAGTGCTTTCTAAAACTAACTATTCTCTAAGTGATCAACAAGGCGGTTCCTCCAGGGCGAGGCTCTTCCATTGCACTACGGTTGAGCTGACCCTTGCGAATATCCCTAATGTGGATATCTCGGGCGTATAATTTTTGTTAGTCGGGACTGCGTACGCGCTGTCCCGGATCCCTTCAGTTTCGGTTTCGATTCCTTTGGAATAGAACCGAAGGGCTTATGACAAAGCCACCGAACGCGTCCTCGGGTTGCGGATAGAGGGTCCCTGTACCAAGGGTTTCTGCTGAATATGGTTACAATAATTAATAAGCAGTCGCGGACAATTGTCCAGGGATGGTCCCGAAGGAATAACCCCCAAGCGAAGGCGTGAGAACCGTGCCGAAAGCTGAATGTCACCTGGGTGAGGTGTCTCTAACGGTGATTCTGGGAAATCGGCGACTCTCAGAGTATACAGCCTTATCCTTGCATGCGGGGCTCTACAAGGATGGACGAACCCTATCCCTAGCTGCTCGTGGGAACAACAATGACAACACCAAACATAATTGTAGTAAGTGCGCTTCAAAACAATCGAACGCGCAGGGCTCCCGACAATGGGTCGGACAACAATGCCGACTACCCTACAGTTGGGGGAGCCAATCAAGACGGAGTCAATGCGATTGACCGGCGGAATCTTGTTACTTTTAAGTGGACGGACCAACTCAATGACGGCCTGCCGGAGTGCTACGATGCCAGTATGGTCCCTGAACGAGAAGGTTACATGGCACGACTGCATGCTCTGGGTTGCGAGAAACACCCAGAGCTCTCAGACTTTTCGCAACAACGTCTGCGAAACCATGCCGAGAACCTCCGGAAAAGAGGTTATATAAGCGGAGTGCCTACTCAACCGCATCCAGAACAAGCCGACAACAGAGAAAGGGAGGCGACACTGAGACCAACCGCGAACAGGCATCCAATAGCGGAAGAACGATGCTTCAGGACCCGGAGAAACATCAACATTCAGGTTTCTCCCAAGCCCAAAGATGGTGTGTACAATGCAGCGAGAACTTTGGCAGATGCAAGCCGTAAAACAAAACCAACGGTTGATCATAAGACCAAAAGAAGAATGCATCAACTCAGCACAAAGATAGGCTGGGCTAGACAGTACGCGTCCCGCATTCAGTGTGTGATTGACTACATAAAACCTGGCAGGAATTTCACTGCCAAGGTTCGACGGTTCGCGCGCGAACTGCGGATCCGTCATCACACAATCAACAAATCAAAGCTAATGACCATCAGACAGCATATTGTTGACAGAATACGAATACTATCTAACGCTAGGAGAAGTCTAGAGCGGAGAGAGAGGTGGGTCAGAGAAAATCAACAATTTTCATCTGATCCATCTAAACTCTTCCAAGACCCTCCAATTACTGTCGACCATCCGCCCAAACCAGAGGAGGTCGAAGCATTTTGGAGAGAAGTCTACGAGGTCCAGCATCCACTTCAAGAAGACTCAAAGAACATAAATAGCTTCAAGGAGCTGTGCAATGCCCTCATAACACCTGAGGAAGAATGTCCACCTATCACTACCGAGGAGGTGAAAAACGTATTAAGAGGCATGAAGAACTTTCCCGCTTCGGGACCAGATGGTATCAAGACCTTCTGGTGGAAGAAGTTTCCTTCTACCCACCAGCATCTGGCCCGAATTTTCACCTCATATCTAAAGTCGGAAGAGCCTATTCCGGAGTGGTTGGTGGAAGGGCGCACAGTGCTCCTGCCTAAGACGGGCAACTTAGCTGACCCTAAGAATTACAGGCCAATAACTTGTCTGAACACACTGTATAAGATATTCACAGCCATCCTAAATGATAGGATTCTTCGGACAATTGAACCTGTGTGGCGAGAGATGTATGAACAACGTGGCTCGAAGAAAGGCGTAGCAGGATGTCGGGAGAACCTGCTCATCGATAGATGTGTCTGTAAAGATGCAGCATCCTATCAACGATCTCTATCGATGGCCTGGATAGATTACCGAAAAGCTTTTGATTCAACCTCCCATAGACTTATCATCTGTCTGTTGGAAAGCTTAAAGGTTCATCCACACATCGTGAGATGCATAGAGAGATTAATGCCGCTTTGGAAAACCAGATTTACCATCTTATCTGGAAAATATCCTGTGATCACTAACAGTATCACCTTTCAGAGAGGTGTGTTTCAGGGCGATACCATGAGTCCTCATTCAGCTGATAAGTATCTCCATATACTTGCTCCCAGAAGATTTGAATCTCTTCTCGACTAGGCGGATTTTTAACTACACATGACGCTTTATTGAACAGACGGGAAGGATTAGTAGAAAAGGTGGAATTTTCCTGAATCCACTTAACTCGCCGTTCAAGGCGCGTTTCGCTGTTGAAAGAGATCTTACTTTTTGCGTCCAGTGCTGCTTGATGGTCGACAGTTTACACTTGTTCAGCGTGTGATTTGCTTTCCTCAAGTTTCGAGCAAGTGCCCTAACTTTCGGAGTGAACTTTTTATTTGCTGTTACGTAGCTAATCACGCACTGAACATTTGATGCATGCCGTCTCGCCGTTTCAATTTTGAACTGAAGCTGTGCAATACGCTCGCGTGTCTTACTCAGACGTACCGAAGTTTCGTTACTTCTATCGTCGCTAAGCAGGGAGACCGCCTTCTCGTAAACTACACAGTTCAGATTCCAGAGATTAACATCTTCGGGGAGCAAATCGCGGAGAGCAGTATTAGCTTCAGCTAATTTGTCCATCCTGAGGAAGACTTTTTTTGGATAGATCTCCTACTTCTCATGTTGACATTATCGGCTATCTGCAAAGGTGGTCTTGCTGGAACGAGTGGAATGTTCGCTGGAGGATGTTGCTCCTCTTCCTGTTGATAAACAGCTTCATATCCGTTTTTTTCGCAAGAAGGATACCTGATCTCTCAAATACTGAGGCGTTTTATGAGCATATTCCGGGTGCATATTGCCCCAACGGTCATGCAACCTCTTCATGAATCCTCTCCGCGCCGGTGAGCTTCTTTCTCAGAGGTAAGAAGGTCCCTCCTGAGTTGGTCCGACCATTTAAATCGATGTTCTCGCGTTTGTCCGGGGTCATTGCCTGGTCGTCGCCTCGGTTCGTTCCTATTGCCACTCCCAACTGAACCATGGCCTCTATCCGAGAGAGGCCTATTGTGGGTGGCACTGCGCGATACTTGTGTCGTAACCGCATAATTCGTTGCATTGGGGAGTTAGCCCAAAGCAACGCGGCTGACTGCAAGAGCAGGAGCTCTCGGGCGATGGGGTCGCCACATCATTTTGTTTCTACTTTTTTTAATACAAATATTAAAAGAAGGTTTATTTTTGTTCTTGATGAGAAAAATGTTAAAATTCTTTAGTCTCATTTGAAGGGTAGAAATGCAAAAGGAGTCAAGCGCCATTTTTTACTTTTTTCAGGAGAGACTAAAAACATGTTGTAAATTCAGCGGGACCATTTAAGAAAAAAATAAGAAAGTGCTTTCAAGATACTTTCATGCTCTATCGAACTAAAAAAAGTTTGCTCCAAAAAGTTTGTTTTAAAAAAATCATGCAGTTTCGCAAAATTTGAAAATCCAATTATGACTTCGAAATGGTGTAAAACTGACATTTCAACTTCAAAATAATGACGATAGTAGTAATAATTTTGCATATTTCCAAAAAATGAGGAATTGGGTTTTAGGTTATTCAGTGCTGAACGGAAAGGAGCCAATAGTAATCAAAAATAATTCGCCAGTGTCGAGAAAAATGAAATTTGATTTTTACTTTGTGGTTAGAAAAGCTTCTCAGAGTGTGAACACAAGAACACAAATTTTGACAAATGATGCCCCAAAAAAATCCTTTGGCAGGCATGTGTAATAGAATTTATCTGATTTTTTGAGCTAGTAAACCCGATTTCGGAAATTTGGCGCTTGACTCCTTTTGCATTTCTACCCTTCATTTGTAAAAACAAAAATAAAGGAAATAACATTTTATTATAATAGTTTTATTTCCAAAAATGTGTCAAATTTGTAAAAGAATTTTTTCTATAATTTGCGAAAAAGTGCCAGTTTTTTCACCTGTTTTTGGTGTAAAAAGTGACCGATTTCAGGTCGATGACGTGGTGCATGCGCAGTGCCGACCCTTCCGGCCAACAGTGAAAAAAGTGGACGGATGGAGTGGAAAAAGTAAATGGAAGCAATGACAAAAGTGAGGCACAGTGAAAAAAGTAAATAAAGTGCAAACTGCTTCGTGTTACTCTGGGTGTGTTCGTGCTGCCTCAGGTGTGCTCGTGCATCGTGCGCAGCCAACTTCATTCTATTTTCCGACTCCGTCCCTAACCTAAAAACGCTGTCAGTTTCTCCGAAAATACGGTGTTATTGTTGCGTCAATCGACAAAAAATCGCCTTCTTTTTACACCAAAAAAAGGTAAACAAAAACTAGCACTTTTTAAACAAATTATAGAAAAGGTATCGTGTCCCACACATTGAAAAAGCGACGCTTTTTCAACTTGTAGCACAATATACTATTATCTTGTTTCAGATATCGACACTGTAATGAAGAAAATTTTATTTTGTTACTGGAAAATATTTAAACTTGACCTTGGAAAACTAAACGTATTAGAAGGAACTTTCTCTTTTTTCTTAAAAATTTTCTGGGGTTCGACGGAAAAACTTGAATGATGATGCTCAAATGACTGTCCATCTGAGCGTAAAAACGACTTAAAATTTCCAGTTTATCATAATTACACTAGAGAAGTTAATATTTTTACTTGACTTTCATTTCAGAAGCCATGGGCCAAAGTGATATAAAGTGTAAATACAATTATATCGAGGTAGGTGAACGTGTATACAAAATCCATGATTCGATGAATATTATTGAGTATTGGATATGGAAATATTAATTACAGTTGCAATAGAATATAATAATAAACTACACTAATCTATAACCCACTATCTATACGTTACCAGATCTAGATACAACAGTATTATACGCGCAGTGCCATTCAATTAGAACAAATTCTTTTAAGCATTTTATTACTTTAAATTATTGACAAAAATAATAGTTACAGCTGATAATTTTTTGTCTTTGTGAGCAGATTTCAAGAAAGGAACAAACTTTTCCCTGATTATTATAACATATGATATAATATATTATCCCTGATTAGTCATTGTCTGAAAATTCAAATCCTCTCAAGCATTTTAATATCATTTTATTATTTGATAAATATCAAATTACTTTTTAATGAATTAGTCAACAATTTCATATATAATTGACGTTTTTCATTCTAAAGCTGTTTTATTTAGATGATTAGTCACAAAACTGGTGATCTCCTCTGTGTATCCTTGATAGCTTTTGTTATTAAATTTTTATTTTCTACTTCTCTACAATTTTCATTTCCTTCAGAAGAGCGAGAAGAACACCACAAATCTTGATTCTTAACAGTTATAACTGATTTAGATTTATTATTGAGAAAAGCTGTCAGTTTTTGGAAGTTTGCTTTCGAATTTGTAGAGAAGAGTAACAAACAAAGAAGGTATTCAAGAGAGCGAGCTTATCACACGTCCTAAATATCACGTTTCCTAAACATCCGGTACCAAAACACAGTCGCCAAATTCAAGTCTAAGCTATGATTAATCCGGGCTGAAGCTTGGCCAAGATCTGGCTGAATCGTGGTCACCAAAAGTCTCCTGAAGATCGGCAGTTCGATTGGGACCTCAGTCGAGATCACTTCTTGAAGATATTTCTATTACCAAATTTTTGTACTCATTATATTTTTCTAACATGTGATCATGATAATAAATATTATATCGATCAAAAAACACGTACTTCAGTTCATAAGTGGGATAGCCTCACACGCATTTTGTACCGCGACGGTGAGCAGTGTATAATGCCATTCGGAATTAATTGCAATATATATATGTGACGGTCTGAATAAAAAGTCACTTTAATTTAATTTGATCTGACGCAGATTCGTAGATCTGGTCAGTAAGTTTATTTAAATGAAACACGAGTTGACGCCGTAGCAGTCAGGCAAGGAATGATGCCTTTGGGGCCGAGGCCCTGCCGGGTCGGTCCCATGAAGAAAGAATACAGTGTTCTGCCCTTATCTGTATAAAGGGAGGGAGTGATATCTATCTATTCTTAGCCTAGGAAACTACACTATTTTGGAAGAGTGCGTTTATGAAGCAAGAATATTTTTACTTATTCATTCTAGCTTCACTCCTCCCCTGTTAGAGTGAATTTCTCCTGAAATTCTTCGTAGTTGCATACATCACTTTCTCCTAAACTTAATAGGTTTATTATCTAACTTACTCTCTAAATCGATAGAAGGCCCGCTCGCTGGTACATAGGTGACAACTTGTGGTATTATTTCGTTGTTTATCTTATTGGTGGTACAACAAAAATTAATGTAGAGGTTAGGAAGGCATTTCCGAATTATTTCGCAAACTCTGCATTTATAAAGCGCAAATATTGAAATAAGGATTAGCGAAGTGTAGCCTAGATAAGAAAGAATGTCCGTTGCCTTCTCTTTCCAAGAATGGGATCTTCTAATACTCCGTACTTTATTCAAAACAGTTTCTATCTCATCTAAAGATTTTCCGGCTAATTTTAACTCCTGGTCGTTCAATTGTCCTTTTAAGGGTAGGAATTCATATATTACAAGATTTAGATCGTATTCTGAGAATGGAATTGTGACATTTTTTCTAAATGAAAAATTCTGTGTTTTTACTTTTGTTTTGCTTAATTTTACAATAGTGTATTCGGTATGTAGAATACAGTTATCTAGAGCTTTAATCAAAGTTACTCCTGTTATTGTCTTTTCATAGTTTGAATTATCACAGTAAATTTGTACAATCTCCTCCTTGTTTGGAATCATAAAAACACCCTGCTCGTTTTGTAGAATGTAAAATACAGTTTGATCGATAATAATTACGTTTATCTGACACATTTTGTTGTTTATAATTTTAACGCTGTTTTTTATCAATTGTGTTTCACAGGATTTAGCTTCTGTTAGGAGATAGCTAGGGTTCTTTCTTTTACAAATTTAGGTTATGCCTAATAATTTACAGTAACTAAGATCAATTTCTGTCGTAGGGATGTAAAGAGTTTCTTGGTCGTTGATTAATACATAATTTTCATTTGGGATTACGGTGATAGAATTATCCCCCTTTCGTAGTAGTATCGGAATTAAGTGATTTATTTTATAGATATCTTTTTCAAAAATCGGCATTTGAATTGAGTAGACAAATTTATTATTTATCAATAAAACAGTTATTTCGGCAATGTCAATCAAATGTTGATAATTTTCTTCTACTAACTGAATGCTATGTTTTTCATTGTTTTCCTATTCGAATTGTTTAAATCCCTCTATAAGTGTACTCGGAGGTAGAATTTGGGGATGTATGATTCCGTGTTTACCGTCATTTATTGCATCAATTAATAATGATATATCTTCACTTAATTCTGATATAACAACTGTCATAATTGTGATCTGATTAGCCATTACTATATTTTCGATATTTTCATTAGTCTTATTGGCTAACTTGTTATAACTATCTACAATGTTTTTATTTTTTAAGGTCAAGGAATCTACGTCGTGTGCGGCTGAATTTAAAATAGTCCTAATTACTTTGGTCTGATTTTGAAGTGACATTTTTAACATTTTGTTTTGGGAATACAATTGGTCGAGTTCATGGTTGATATAATCTAAATCACCTTCGGATAGTGTTCCGAAAAGTGTCTTTGAGATGCTTCCAACAAAATTAAAAGCTCCCCTTTTGTACCGATTTTTTCCTAATAGCTGATTGAGTAACAATCTTCGAGTGTTTAACCTTCTAATTCGGGATTTTAAGGTTTCTAGTTCAAATTGTTCCAAACATTGACTACATCGTTCGAACACCGATTTATACAAGAGATTAATTTGCTCGTATCTTTTATCAATATTGTGTGTGTCAACGGATGAAATGAGTCGCCATGTAGTGTGGTAGATTTTCGCTGAACCAAGGTCCTCGATGAATATGGTGGAACCATCGAGTGAAATGAGGGTCACGTTAGCAGATGTAATCGAAAGAAGTGACAGCAGTAACCAAGTGAAATGCATTCTAAAAAAGCATAAAATGAACCGATCAAGCTATTGGTCGAAGGGTTTCAACCTACTAGCGTGTACAGTGTAATGCTGATTATTGTATAGAATTTCATAATCAGATGAACGAACGCGTTTGCATATGGTGTAGGGTCCGAGCCATTCGCTCGCTAATTTTGTTTCTTTACTGTCATTATGCAATAATACTAAATCTCCTGGTTCAAAAAGAGGATTACTAATAATTATTTTTGCATCCTGCTGCGTTCTAATCGTTCCTGTGTTTTTTGAATGGCAGTTCTTCCTTTTTCCAAATATTCCTCATGTCTCTTCCGCCAAATGTCTAACAGTTCTTGATGGGTTAACGACGTGGTTGTTGCTAAGGCTGAAGGTAAATTGGCTTTTCTTCCGAATGTCATTTCAAACGGCGTTAAACCTGTGCTTTCATGGACTGCGATATTGAATGCTAAGCATATAAGGTTCAAGTTTTGATCCCATTCCGTCTCATTATCGGCCATGTATGTTTTTAACAAATCTTTAATTGTTCCGTGAGTTCTTTCGAGGGCTCCATTGCTTTGTGGATGGGAAGCAGTTGTTTTGATATACTTGATTCTGAAAAGGTTTTCAAATTTTTGAACTAATTCCGATACAAATTTAGCGCCCTGGTCAGTTAAGATGTGCTTTGGCGAAGAAAATATGTAAATGTAGTGATCTAGCAGGTTTGTTAGTATGCTTTCGCTTGTCGTTTCCCACAGTGCTATAAGAATTATATATTTCGTAAGCACATCTTGAATGGATAAAATATATTTTTTTCCACTCGTTTCCGGTAATGGGCCAGCTATATCCATCGCGATATTCTCATTTGGCTGCGTCGGCATTTCCGGAATGACTGCTTCAACCTTGGGACGAATTCTGGTCAATTTTTCGCGTTGGCATGTTTGACATTTCTTAACGAAGTCGATTACATCTTTCTCCATATTTTCCCACGATGTTTGTTCGCGTAATGTGTGAATTTGTGTTCTGTGAATTTCTTCTGTAATAGAAAATTCAACATATCTCCGATGAGTACACGTTCCGTAATTTGGATTGAGGGATCATCCATGTGAAATTTAAGTATGCTCCAGGTTTTGTTTCTGGTAAAATCTTTCATTTTTATGTAGAGGAGTTTGACCCATTTTTCTTCATCATAGTCTGGCAACTGGATTCTTAGCAAAGAGAAAATATTTTGTTTGCTAATTTTAATCCAATTCTTTCCGGTGGCCACAGGTTTCATTTTTAATTTACTTGGCAGGCGGTTCCTTTTCTAGATTGCGTAATCGTTTTGAATTTCTCTTTCATCTATTGGTTCGTGATTTCGCAATCTTTCAGAAATTGGTTGGTTATTTTCGCCTGATGATGATGATGTATCAATCTCATCGACTTCTTGGGAGTCATTTACTTGATTTATTTGTGCATTCTCTCCCAATTGTTCTGAGAGATTTCGATCTTGAATAGGGTGCATTCTTGAAAGCGCGTCAGCCTCCGTCATGCCTTCCTTGGGTATAGGAAAATTTTCTGGTACAATCACAAAGAGATGTTCTTTCCCTTGAAACTTAAACGTGGTGGCTTCGTTTGTCTGGTGCTTATCATTTCCCATTGAAAACTCTTTGTCCATTGAAATTCTCTGGTGGCATTCGTTAATGCAGTTTTCTCTTATTAGATTTATCGATGCGCCACTATCGACTAATAATTTTACAGGTTTAGTTGCTCCGTGTAATTGTCCTCTGATAGAGTATAATCTTCCAGATATTGCTGATACTCTGTCTCCGTCTCCATTTCCGTTTCCTGAATATCTTCTTCCATTTCTCCTTGGAGATAATTCACGCGATTCGGAGGTCGACTTCCCGAGGCTTTTGTATGAACATTTTTTTGCTTGGAGAAACATTGATTTTCGGTGTGTCCAGGTTTTTTACAGTGACTGCAAAATAACTGGATTCTCTGCTGCAAAGGCATGCTGTGATTTGGAGGATTATTTAATGAAGGGTATTTTTGTTTACTGAATTGAGAGTTTGAGGATTGAAAAGGAGATTTATTGAGGGTTGTGCGAATAGGTAGTTGGGGTTTAATCGTGTTTTTGGATAAGCGAATTTTACTTCTTTCAGCTAACCAGACTTCTGATTGGATTGCCATTTGTTGTGCTTCTCTAACATCGCTAGGATTTTTGCTTGAAACTCGGTCTGAAAGTTCTTCTCTTAAATTCATTATGTATTTTTCGAGAACTGTTTGCTCTTCATTTTTTATGCAAATTTCTCGTTCGTGAGCTAGAGGGTTTTTTTATTGTACAGCGTATAGAAGTTCGTGCATTCTTTGGTTGAATCTTCCATTGAAATGCTGCGTACTTTCCCCAGCATCTTGGACTACTTGTGATAGTTTGGTGCGATGAGTTTCTAGTGATCCAGTAGTTCCAAAGTTAGTTCTGAGAGCTTTGAAAAGATCATCATAATCTTGAATCGATAAGAAACGAATAGATTTTTCCGCTTCTCCTTCAATTTTTTCTGCAATGATCCAGTCTAATAAAACTCCTGGATTTGAACACCGCGATTTAATTCTTTTCACAAGAGTGATGAAGGGTTCAACTCCCATATCGTCTTGGCCATTAAATTTTTTAATTAATTTCACTGCATCTCTCGCAGGGATAGTTTCACTCGTGCTCGAAATTCTTGCATTCGAACTTCGTGAGAGCCTGTCACTTATAAGGATGGCTTCATTTGGGGTTGTTACTCTTTCATTTGACAACCTCTGTAGAAGCCTAGGGTCAATTTGTTCTCTCTCTAACGGATGTTCTGGTTCTGCAAACAATGTGTCGTATTTATTGCGAGTTCCATGTGGGACATCCGATCTGATAATTTTGTTAGCATGCCAATTATAGCGGCATTAGTAAATACAAGAGGGGTATCTTCCGTCTGTACAGTTGCGTTCTTCTGATTTCCGTCTGCCATGGTTTTCTTCTTAATAGTGTGTGTATGTGTGTATTTAACAGTGTACCGAAATCTTTGAGTTCCCTACTTATGTTAGCGGATGTCGGGTGGTGTGTCGCGCCGCGTTATCTAATCTCTATATCGTTCGGTACAATGATATGCTCGCGTACGCGTATAGTCCGTGGCGAAGTCAACCCTCTAGCCAGTGACTATTTTCTAATTTAAATTCACTATTTGAAACGAAAGTGCTACAACTTTGGCCAAATATTGTGAATGAATCGATGAACGTTTTTTAGAGAAAGGTCTAAGTCTCGCGTAGTCGACTAGCCTTACGAGGTTTTGGAGAGTCGTGACAGAACACTCCTTATTATTTTGTTATTTTTCCTCTTCTTTTTACTCACTTGAGATTCCTCGTTCTGGTCAGCCGTGGGTTTCAGAGTCCGTGAATTCTGCAATTCCAACGTTGCCAACTTGGTTGGGTGACGTCTCGCCTTTTAGTCTAACTTTTTGAGACAAGGAATCACTGTGAGCCTACTTAGTTCAGCCCAGTACGTGTTTTCCTGATTTTATTTCCGTAGAAAGGTTCTTATTGATACTTTGTGAGAATGACGTATCAATCAAAAGTATCCTGGCATGGATCGCCAATTTATGTGACGGTGACGCAGATTCGTAGATCTGGTCAGTAAGTTTATTTAAATGAAACACGAGTTGACGCCGTAGCAGTCAGGCAAGGAATGATGCCTTTGGGGCCGAGGCCCTGCCGGGTCGGTCCCATGAAGAAAGAATACAGTGTTCTGCCCTTATCTGTATAAAGGGAGGGAGTGATATCTATCTATTCTTAGCCTAGGAAACTACACTATTTTGGAAGAGTGCGTTTATGAAGCAAGAATATTCTACTTATTCATTCTAGCTTTACACATACTAATTTTGTGTGAAGCGTGTGAACTGTGAAAAAAGTGACAGTGCAGATAGGTGATCAGTCTGGATATCGATCACGATATAGCCGATCTCGTTCGTCAACGGGACTCGCGTGTTGAGCCGCATAGATTCAGAAGAAGGGACCATAGCTCTCGAAGAAGAGTACGGTCTAGGTCTTGGACTCCGTCACGGCACGATTCCAGCTTTTAAAGCATGGATCGGCTGGGATTGGCGTAGCTCTAGACGAAGGAGTGCGAGGAGCAGCGATACCGATATTGCATGACCTGCTGAGGTTTTGACCAGAATCGTCAGTTCGAGTTCAATGTGGTCAAATAGTCGTCATTCCTTAAATAAGAAATTTCTACCAGAGTTCGATCCAGGGATGAAGAATTTGTCAGCGTCAGACTGGATACTCTGGATGGAAAAATCAATGTTTGTCCTCTTAAGTATGATTGGAATGATATAAGGTCAAACCGTATTTGTTTAATTGTAAATTATGAGGAAATCCTAATCTTTGGTGTAACTAATTGTTAAATTCTTACAAGTATATGTTACAAGGTAACAGGCCTATACGAACTTACGTGGTGGTAATATTCCGGCTTACTGTTTTACTAAATTTGGAAACAAATAAAATAAATTAAAATTGGAATTGGAATTATAGGAAGGAAAAATAATAAAGGGTCATTACGCCTAACATAAACGAGTTAGCATAATCATTTATGTAAGAGAAATAGGAAAAAGCAAGAGAGATCCGAATGACTAACTGTCTGCGACACAGAGACATCATCTGTTCTAGAAGTAGTAAATTTAAAATTAGAATAGGATTCTCAATCTACAATATTGCATGATAAAATGTTATTGTAATAATTTTTCATAGTGATATTTACAGAATTTATTTTATGAATGGATCAAAGAATATTTATAATGTGACTACTATATGTTATTTTCTTACGGATAATTAGAAATGAATTCATTATTAATAGCAGAAATCTCAATTAAATTATAGAACTACATACAAGCAAGGCTGATGCATTTGAAAAAAATGTGCAACCTAATCTCTTGATTTTAAATAGTTTGTATTAAGTACACCCCAGAAGAAATTGTCAATTTATCACAGTCTAGAGTATGCTTGTTTTAGCTTCCACTCTAATAATTAATTTCAGTTTAGAGAATGCTCTAATTCATTTTGGATTTCACTTCGATCAAGTTTTTGACTTGGTAGGTGAATTATTTATCAAAGTTAAGTTGGAATCCTAAAACTGTATACAAGTGAAGTAACTTATAGGTGAGTTCGAGATTTTCAACATGTGCATTATCCTGCAGAATTTATAGTTTCAGTATTTGTGGATTATAATATGATACAAACTTCATACTTTATTCATGGATGTAAGTGAAAATAAATAATAGTTTACCAACTGAAAAAAATTGATAGATGGATTTTCATAAATGAATTTTCCATTAAAAGTGCATGAAAATCACTTTTTGATAACAGTACCTGAAATATTAGCCACGTTCGTAATTTTAAAGGTGCTCGAAATTCGCTATAGAAGTTTCTAAATTTAAAGAAATTGTATAATTGAAAAGATAATCAAATGTTTCATGGATGGCTCCGCAAAAAAAAAAGAATGAACTGAAATTGATTCACTGAAATTGCGAAAAGGAAATCGACAATTCCGGTGAAAGGCATTTTGATTCAAACTTGGTGAAGTGTATTCAATGTTCAGTGGTTGAACTACATTTTAAAAAATTTACCAGAGAATTGAGTTGAATGTCTGCAAGTGCAGTGAATTGCAGACATGCAATAGAATTTTTATACGCTCCATTGCACTGATTGTTAAAAATCATTTTAAACAGAAATTATTATTTCAGAGCTAATTTCAGGTATTGAAAGAAGACTTAGAGAAAAACAGGTACGAGTGGTACTAAAATGAGACCACTGGTGGGAACCCAGATTCATTTATTTCACATTGAAAATAACAGCATGAATGATTAGTAACGTGTACTGACACTTGACAGCGAAGTCAATTTTTGTAAAATATATGTAAAAGTATGTGATTAAAAGAAAGAAGAAGGGTTTTTCATTGTACAAATGCTCATGTAAATAGGCCAGAAAAAGTAATGTATGTTATAATTAGAAGATTACATTTTGACTGAGTCATTACAAGAAAGTTCAAATTAGTTTGAAGAAGTTGTTTTTTAAAATGATAACTAATATCTGTTGAGTAAAGTAGTCTTTCGAGATGTATAGTTACGAGAGGGAATTGTTGAAAGTGTCAAAGATGAATTTTCCGATAGAACATCGTCGAGATGTGTCCTGATCTTGTCTCGAAAAGAGCTAAGGAAATTATTAATTTGAAAGGATGAGACAGTTTGTTTATATGAATGTCAATACTTGTGTACAGTTCTGTCTCTACCAACTAATGTTGAAATGAAAACCAGAATTTCTTTATGCTATTGGTAATTTCTCGTTTTCCTTTTAATGTATTTCAAATGACAATATGTGCTGGTGAAATCCGAAGTTTTGAGTCCATCTTATTTTCTCTGGGAAGAATTTTGGTGATTCTTGATCGCACGTAAGACACTTGGGACTTAAAGACACGAATGTGAAGACGGATCAAAGTGCTAGAAACAACACGCATTACGAACCCGAGCAGGCGGAATATCTCAGCGAAGCTTCTGTAGGGAGCAGATGGCCGACGTGGTATTATATCTACCAAGGGTCCGTTCAAGGTTAGAGTTGTACTCTCCAAGGATCTCCGAGATAAACGATCTTAGGGATACGGAAAAGACTTCGAGACAAAAAATGCTGGCGGCAGTGGACCAGCTAAATCCGTGAGTTATTTTTTATTGCCATAAAGTAGACTGGTGATATTGTTTCAGTCGGAGGGAAAAGTTGCGATGCATACATCTCTTGCTGGAGACGTCGCTTTGATGGATGCACATCCAGTTGCTACTGGTAAGAGTAGGAAGCTGGTAACCAAGGCGGAAGGGCCTCTCAAGGAGACAGCAGTTCTGCCCAATGAAGAGTACGAGGTTCAAGATCTTCGAGATTTAAAGAAATCGCCAAATGAGTGCAGTACTATTGCGATAGACAACATGAAGAGATGGTTTACGTGAATCAATGCAGTGGGATCTGCATTCAATCAACCCAGATGTCTCGGAGTCGACGATCCTGAGGTGCGATTCTTTATGAGGATTGCGACCGAATGGACGTTGGCGAGGACCAGGCCAAGTCTGGTATTCCTACGTTGAAAAGTGGTCAAACTCATACTTTAGTGAAGTACTAAGCGGAGGTAAGGACCAGGGTTAACAACCAGTAAAACTAAATTTGGGATCGTCTGAGTTACCTCAGAGTGGACCTTACGAAGCGTAAATGAGTTCCTAAAATCTTCCTATTTATTAACTTCCTAATCTAAACATTTTTTGTTGCTAACTGTGAGTTCATGGATACTTTCGATGGAACTGATCACTCCTGTAAAAAGATGTCTAATTGACGCACAGCTATTACCTTTCCTTACTCTTGTCTGGTGGCACAAAATGGGGTAAAAGTTCGAGGACGTCCTAGCGGTTAGGTAGACCGAATGTAGAGCAGAGTAACGAACAAAGAAGGTATTCAAGGGAGCGAGCTTATCATAAGTCCTAAACATCACGTTTCCTAAACATCCGGTGCCAAAACACAGTCGCCAAAGTTAATTCTAAGCTATGACTAATCTGGGCTGAAGCTTGGCCGAGACCTGGCTGAATCGTGGTCACCAGAAGTCTCCTGGAGATCGGCAGTTCGATTGGGACATCAGTCGAGATCACTTCTTAAAGATATTTCTATTACCAAACTTTTGTAATGATTATATTTTTCTAACATGTGATCATAATAATAAATATTATATCAATCAAAAAACTCCTACTACACATTTTTTTCTGTTCTAATTTGTTTTCTTTCCGATGCACCACTTTCACACTTTCCCGACATATTTTAGTTAAAAAGTATTTAAAAATTACACTAGCACATTCTGACTCTTCGAAAACTTTTCCGAAACTTGTTTAAAATTAAATCTCTAATTTTTGGCGAGAATTGTAGTTTAAGAACGTAATCAATTTCTCCTCTGATGTGTGTATTTTAAGTGTCCGAATCGTACTCAAGTTTGTGGGTTTAATACTTTGATGACGAATATATTGAAACCCTGACGACAGGGTAAGCTCTCCCCTCAGCACTCACAGAAATATGAACTCAATATTTAGACTAAAGTGTTGATGTAAACTGCAATGTATCAGTATCGAAACATTATAGTCACAAGAAACACGCAGCAAAAGAGAAAAAAAAAAAATAATTCTAGATTTTCAGGTTCAGCATATGAAGAGTAAAAAACTTAGAAGTATTAGCAAGTTATCTCTATAGAGAAATAAAATAATAATTTTGTATGAGCAAGAATTTTTGGAGCCCCTTCAAAAGCGGGGCCACTATCTTTTTAAGTGTGACTAGGACACAAGTTGAAATATCGTTAATTGACATCTATTCAGCTTTCCAGTCAGTTGCGGTTACATTTCATCAGCGATTTAATCAAAATAACGCAGTCAGGGCGTGTCAGGTTATATCCTCCTAAATCACACTTCAAACAAGTG
>CAKNXH010001808.1:39805-54580 GCA_932178445.1 Andricus quercusramuli
CCGTTCGATTTTCGACACGCTATCGGAATCTCACTGCTGCTCAGCTGTTGTTACAACCGGAAAAGGATCGACATGTAGTACTGGACCATGAAACCATAATTAACAAAATATAATCATCAATATGAATCATGTAAATATATGACTGATAAACCATACTAATCTCATTATTGTTTATTGGTTTATCATAGTAAATAATAATATTATCCATAAATAAAATTATTTAAAGAAACCAAATTCAAATGAGGACGCGGAATTTCCGAACGGCAAGTATCGATTGTCGAAAATCACAATCGATAACTACACGACGAATCAGAAGTGCGGAAAAGGCGTTACGATGTTTCGACTTCGACTCAGTCATCTTTTTAGAATAGGATTTTCCCTTCCCACTTTTTCCAGGCTTAGGACTGGCAACGTTCTCGAGTATAGTACTTTACTTTTGATGCTGGTGTCTTTAAGAAATGTATATAATACTTTTGTCACTTTGAAAAAATCTCAATCGTTTTTTGTTAATAATAATTTGTATAAACAAATATGGATATTTGATATAGCTTTCGTTCTTAAACGTGTTTTTGAAATTAAATATAAAAGAAAAACTTTGTCTCTCATAGATTTTCTTGCAATTCAAACAATTTGTTAATAACGGCCTCATAAACAGTTAACTGCAATATAATAACAAATAATAATATAATACAATATATAATTTTTCAGTTTCTGGAATTTATATAAATCACTTTTAAACTGGATCCATCTGTATGCGGATAAAGAGATCACATTCGCTAAATCTAGGATTTTGTTGATAACAATTTTTATTTACAAAAGAATTATCTTCTCAGAGTGATAACAGAGAGAAAGATTATAAGGAACCTACCAGATGAATAACTTAAAAAAATCAAAAATCTCAACTGTAAAATTGCAGCTGGGACAGACCAAAGATTACTTTGCAATTAATTGTTTATAAGGCCATAGTTATAACGAATTATTTGAATCAGAAGAAAATCTATATGAGATAAAATTTTGTTTTACATCTATAATTTTGAAAAATGTTTAAAAACGACAGCTATATCAAATATCCGTATTTTTTATAAGAATTCTTCTCAACAAACAAAAAAAAAGATTGAGATTTCTGCAAAGTAACAAAAGTATTTGTAATCAAGATAATTTCCCCAAGATTTTTTACAAAGGTTATAGCATCAAAAAAAAAATTGTTGCACCAGGTTTCGAAAAAGTAACCTTGATATTCATAATCAGGGGACTTTTGAGGAATTCTCAAGCCAAAGTTACTGCGTCGCACTTTTATTGCATACAGAAGTGTTACTGGCTACTCGATTATAAGAAGAAGTTACTATGGTTATATTTATTGATGGTTTGAAATTTTGAGGTAATTGCCTCCTTTCTGAACTACCCCGACTCCTCTCATGTCAGGTCCCCCACTCAACTGGTGGGGGAAGAGAGAGAGGACTACAACTTGGCTAGGCCCCCTGTCGATTTTGACCATAGGACGCAAGTCAACTGCAGCCCATTTGGGCCTAGGATTGACCGACCGTCGGGTGCATCATGAGGACTTGTACAAGCCAATGTTATGCCGATGGTCGGGCCATCTCTTGCCCAGAATCGGGGGGACCGTACTTTCACGGCATTTTTAAAACAATGAACCAGAGTTTATCCGACTGTCTGCTCATACTCGGGCCAAGGTTTGACCGACCGTCGAGTGCATTAGGGTGACTTGCGGCTAACCGCCTGTTGTATCCACAGTTGGACCGACCGCATTCTTGCGGTCGTACGGACCATTCTGCCACAGTTCATCCGATGGTCGGCCCAAAGTTGGGCCAGAATCGAGTCAACAGTCGGCCTTTCGCCCGCTGCCGACGTCAGTTGCCAAGGTTGGTGGGACCATGTCAGATTGAAAACATCTTAGTCGGCCAACTCTGGTTACCGTAGATCGGTTACTGATGCAGGGCCGACTTTGGGCCGATGGTCAAGCTGCGGCATCCAACCGAATTTCGCACCTGGGAATTCATTTCTTGTAGTCCTGGAGAACGATGTCAGGTAGGCAATGAAGACTGCTGTCATGAAATCCTAGTTTCAAAAAATGTGGCACTTCTCCTTTCGGACAATTGACTTAATTTCCCTCGGAGTGTTCTGCAGGCAGGGTCAGGAGCAACACCGTGAGGGCTACAAGGATGGTAGTAAACCACACTTAAGGCCGCATTGTATCTACAGTTATACGTCGTTCCCGCGTGAGAGAGACACCTGAATAGTGTGTGTTCTAGGTACTCAGCGTGTGCATGCCACGCTCTGCGCTTATCAATGGGAACTTCTTGACGTAAAATACGATTACGGTATACTAAGGTAGATATTACACTTTTCTGGCACGTGAAAATGAAACCCCATGTATCTGAATTAAGTCTTGATGATCTGAGGAGAGCAAAAGTTAGCTCCTTCGACTATAGCTGATTTTCTAGATTTCTGTAAATGTTTCCGTATATTGCCTAGTAGAGGAGCTGTTGGCGGAATTTTTAAGCCTCTCTGCTCTCCCAACTTGAGCTTTTAGAAACGAGGCATCTAGATCACTTACCTCACTCCTCATGTTAAAATTTAGACCAAGAGTCTCGACCACCTGCTCCGTGGCTTTGTGTTATAAAGATGACTTTCTCTATAGCTTAGAGCTGCGACAGCAGTAGAGTCAAGGGCGTACGGAGAAATACTTTCAATTCCAAATGTCTGTTTTGACGCGCTACCATTTCAACTTCATGAATTTTTTTTTTAATATTTCGATACACAGAAAATTTACTCCATGCAAAGAAAATATCGTACTGAATACGTCTATAAAACATTTCTTCAATGCAGAGAAATGATTTTATCTAAATTAAAACCATGAAATTATAAAAGCACATTAATAATTAGTTAAGGCAGTGAAATATTAACTGAGCGAATAAAGTTTGTCATTGTTTGAGAAAAATAATAGATTTGTGTTTAAAAATTTGGTGGTTAATATAGTAAAATGTGCATTTAAATCAAGGAAATATTTATTTCAGCAAAAATGCTCATTTTTTAAATTGAAATATGAGTTTTTTTTCATCAAAGAGACGTAGCCAAAAGTTACAAAATATTTCTTGCAAACAAAGAAATGGGGTCCCAACAGGAATAAGTATTTTAGGGAAGTTTAGATGCGACACATTGTGCTTGGAAGCACATGCTGAGGAAAGACGAGGACAATTTCATAAAAAAGATACCCCGCTGCTTTCTTACACTTGCTTTCCAGCATAAACAACTGTCTTCAAATATCGCGATTTACACGAAGAGAAGAAGAAGGACATACTCCTTTCAAATTGTAAATAATTACAGATAGTTCAACTAACTACCTCTAATTTAAATCACTTCTTTATCTTCATCAGAACTGAAGATAGTACAGTTGTATATTTATGTACAAAAAACGAACAATTACTTATATTCTGTAATTTTTCCAAGGAAAATTAGTTTAGAAATGTTTGAAGTACCACCATGAATGTTGTCTGATTTTTCCTATTATTTTTTCAACAAAAAGCTATATTCCAAAGTTCACTGTCGCTGAAAGCTCTCAAATTTCCTTACTTTTTATCAGATTTTCGGGTCTGTAAGCTACAAAATTTTTTTTTGTCACAATCGTTGTAGGCTCATTAACGTACAACATTTCGACTATTCAAATGATCCTTCTTTCATTGAGCTACCATGAGTTCACAAAACACAAGTTTGACTACCGCCCGATAAATCGATTTTAATCTGGGGCACGCTTCCACAATATAGAATCAGTAAATATTTTAGATAAACGTTTATTTTTCAGCCTGCTGGCCTTGAAAAACTGACTTGCTTACACATCCATTTTTTACAGAATTTCCTTAAAACTAACCTTTAAAAACTAACATCCATCCATTCCTTATCTCTACGCCGCACGCTCGTATCGCCTTGCCTTCCTAGCTTCGCCTCGCCTCGCTCGCATGTCCCTACTTTTTCGCATTGCCTCACTTGCCAAACTCTGTTTTCGCAGCTAATACCTATTACTTATCTACTATTTACAATATTTACATCTTACTTATATCTACTTTCTCTCCTATTTACAATCTTTCCTTCTCCACTCCTCTTCCTCCTTCCTTCTCTTCATCTCCATCTTACCCACCACTCCCTTCACCCATGCTACTGCCCTTCTTTCCCCCTTTTCATGCAGCAATGCCTCCATGCTTATCTCACTTCTTTCCACCTCCCCGCACTCCTCCAGCCAGTGCTCCACTCCTGCATCCCCCTTTCCGCACAGTTTACACATCCTCTTCTCTCGAGAGAGCCAAAACCTATTTAAACCCTCCATACACCCACACCTCATCCTCGCTATAAGTTCCTAACTTCCTTTCTCTCCTTTCACACACAAATATTGCGCTCTTGCCCTTGGCATAATCCACACATAGTTCCCGTTAAATCTTGACTCTCTTATTCTCTCTTCCCCTTCTGTCTTCTCTCTCTCCATGCTGTTTTGCTTAACCAATTCATAAACTTTCCTTCCTTCCTCGTGCATCCTTCTCACTTCATCCATCTGCAATCCATTCATTCTAAAATACCGTTCCCTCTCCGCCTCCATCTTCCCACCCCCTCCCCTGTTCTCCTTCTCCCACCAACACTCCCTAACCAGCCTACTCCCCCCCTCTTCCAAAAATTTCTCCTCATATTTACACGCCCGGCTCCCTGCTAGAATTCCTACACTCGTTCTCCCCGTCTCCCTCCTGACAATATAATTAGGCGTGTTCCTTGCCAACCCCAGGGTCCACTTTACATACCTCTCTTGCGTTCTATTTACCTCTTCACTTTCCTTCCACCCCCACACCTCTACCCCATACAATAGCACACTCATCACTAGTGAATCAAACAATTTCATTCTCCTTCCAAAGTCATCTGCGAATAACTTCATTCCCAACCCCCACACCTGCCTCATCACCACATTTGCCCTCCTCACTCTCTCTTTTATGTGACCATCCACTCCCCCATTCCTTCGAAACACGAAGCCCAGGTACACAAACTCTTTCACCTCCTGTACCTCCTTTCCCTTCCACTTCCACTCCCTTCCCTTATATTTCCCCCTCCTTTTCTGAACACCAAAACCTTGGACTTTTCCGCATTCAGCTCTAACCCCTTTTCATCCAGGTATCTTCTCAACCTCTTCATCATCTCCTTTAAGGCCTCCTCGCTGGTTGCCAGCAAGACTATGTCATCTGCATACGCTAGTGACCAAATTCTAACCCCTCCTATCCTTACTCCTCCTACCACCCCGGCATCCAGCTTACTTTCCATATCCGCAATTAAAATCGCAAAAAGCGTTGGGCTAAGTGGACACCCTTGCCTTAGACCCCTATCCATCCAGAATCCCTCGGAAATCCCCTCCCCTCCTCTTACCTTGTCTTTGGTCTCTTCATATATCTCCCTTACCCTTTCAATTAGGCCTCTCTCTACTCCTCTATCCTCCATTGCCTCCCACAACTTCCCCCTATCCACCGATGGAAATGCGGCTTTGAGATCCACAAAAAACGCGTACACTCTCGTCCCCTTCTTCGCTAATTCTCTATCAACCACGTGCTGCATCACGTAGATATTGTCGATAGTACTCCTACCCGCCCTAAATCCCGCCTGCGTCTCCGGCAATATTCCTTTCCCCTCGACATCCTTCCGCAGTCTCTCTGCCACCACCATCGCGTATACCTTATACGCCGTATTCATTAGCGTAATCCCTCTATAATTTTCCTGCCTATCTCTATCCCCTTTCTTATACAGTGGCACTATACTTACTCTTCCCTTCTCGCATTACCCTCTTTCCACTTCTTGTACTTCCTCTTCACCTTCCTCTTCATCTTTTTACATTCCCTATCCCACCACGGCTTCACCATTCCCTTCTTCTTCTTTCTAAATACCTTCTTTTGCATACAACCTTTCACCTTCTCTTTCAGATCCTCCCATATCTCTTCCACCGACTCCCCTCCAAAGCGTACCTTTCCTAGCTCCTCTTGATACTTCTCCACCGCCTCCCTCGTCCAGGTCACCCTCTCCTCTATCGAGACTTCTTCCCTGCCTTGTCTTCCGCCACCCTCATTTCTTATCCACAGACTCAATGGCTGATGGTCTGATTCCACCCTCCCCTCTACTGCGAATTTTTCCGTCTCCTCCCATCCTTGCATATTCATGACCACATAATCTATCACCGATACCCCCACCTTACTTACATATGTGTATTCTCCCTCTTTGTCCCCATTTGCCATACCATTCGCCACTGCCCACCCTCTATCCTCCATCCAGTCCCTTAGAATCTCCCCCTCCTTATTTATTACATTATCCTTCGATTTCATCTCGAAGCTCTCCCCTTCCCTGTAAAGTCCCCCTTCGCTCCCCATTCTCGCATTAAAGTCCCCACCCAATACCACCATACCCTCTTCTCTTTCGCCCAGCAGGTCTTCCACTCTTTCTTTAATTCTTTCCATCCCATCCTTGTTGTACACTGTCATAAACTTACACTTTATCCCTCCTATTTTTATTTCCCTCATTTGCACTCCCTCCCCCTCTTCCTCTCCATGAACTTTTTCCTCTAATCCATCTCTAACCCCGGTTATAATTCCCCCACTGGCCCTTCCTTTCTTCTTTACTCTGACCGCCTCCTGAAGCCTCCACCTATACCCCCTTGGTAGCTTTGGCTCTATTCTATCCCATTCCTTTCTTTCTACCCACGTCTCTACCAGTCCAACAACATCAAATTCCTGGATATACCGCCAGAACTCCTCGTCCTTCTTCTTTACCCCTGCTACGTTCCAGTACAGCGCCTTCACTACTCCTCTACCGTGCGTTACCCCCACCCCCCTACTTCCTACGAAACAAATCCCCCTGCACTTCCTTCAACACTTCTCTCTCCTCATCCCACACCCACATCTTCCCGTCTACTCTTATTTTTCTATATCCTACCTTCGCCGATCTTCCTTCTCTCTTCTCCCTCCTCGCCCTGTCATAAAGCATTCTCTGTACATCCCTTTCCTTTCTCGTCAAATCGTGATCTATAAAAACTCCCTCATCCTGTATCCTACTCTTATTCCGCATTACCCCCAACTTTTCTTCCCAGCTCTCCAACTCCACCACCGCCACTTCCTTCTCTTTCCTCCCCTCCAACTTAATTTTCCCTACCCTGCCTTTAACCCACCCTATGCTCTGTAGCAGCTCTTCCACGCCCTCCCTTTCTTCTCCACTCTTTAACTTCAACCCTCTTATCACAATATTATTTCTCCTTTCTGCCTTCTCTTTTCTCTCCATTCTCAACTCCATTGCCCTTATCCGTTCCCTATCCGCCCTCTCCTCCTTTTCATTCCTACGCTCTCCTACTTTATCTTTTATCATATTCTCTACCCTCTCCCAAATACCTTTACTCTCACTTCCCCCACCTCCGTCTCCTACTTCCATTTCCGTCCTGCCCTCCACCTTCTCAAGTCTCTTTTCCGTCCTTTCCTGCCACAGCCTGATCTCCTCTCCCATCTGCTTTATTTTAACTTCCTTCTCTTTCCTTTCCCTCTCTAACCCCTCTACTCTCTCCCTCATCTCTTTCATCTCCTTTTCCCATTTCTCATCTCTAATTCTCATTTCTTCCCTCATACCTTCCACCTGCTCTTTAGTCCCCTTCACGTCCTTCCTTAGCTCCCTGATCTCGCCTACCTGCATCCCGATATCCTCCTTCTCTGACAATCCCTCCATTTTTTTGAGGGGGTGACCTACGTGTTCTCACGCTTTTTTTGAATGGACTCTCCAATTCGCTTTTGTCCGGACTCTCTCGGCTGTCTCTCTTCCTCTTCAAGAGATCCTCCCCGTCACTTGTGCTCGACTCTCTCTCCCTTACCTTCTCGCTTCCTTCGTTCCGCCTTCCCCCTCTCCCAGACGCGCTACTCGACCCGGAGCCACGCCTTGTTGTCCGTCGTGGCACGTGGAAAATTTCCTCCCCGTCAACTTCACTAGCAGCACTGACAGCACTCTCACTGCTTACCTCCCGCTCTGCCGCCGGTAACTGGGAATTCTCCATGCAACACCCACCGCGGCCGACAGATGTCTCTGCAGCTTCGCCGCCAAATTTTCCCTTTATTTCCCTTGTTTTTTTTCTTTTTCCATAACTTACGGCCCCTGCAGACACCCCTTTCTCTCCCTTTACATCCCCTAACTCTGCTATAACCACCCCTGAGCCCTCAAATGCCCAAGACTCCCGACCGCAAGCTCCTCCGACTGCTTGCCAACCTAACCTCACTTTCACTATCTACCTTAATCCCACCTCACTCCCTCGTCAAAAACCACTTTTTATCTCCCCAATCCACCCCACACAACTCTACTCACCTCCTCGGCTTCCACCCTCACACTCCACTCACACCTTCCACACAAATTCAGTAAAATCCTCTCATCACCTGTCACCACACACGTTCTCACTTCCGCCACCAACATGCAAGTCCCAGTAAATATTTTATTATGTTCTTGTTCTAATTTTATAGAGAAGGTTTTAAACTTTTATTTAGCCAAGTTTTATATTTTCCATTAACTTCCCTGAAGCATGCAGAAAGGGGAAGTTGAGAATCAAAAATTTGTCAAAAACGGAAAAATAGATCGGTTTTTCTAACAAGCTATTTCGGCTCCTAATTTATGGAGAAGACTTAGTAGCACTTAGTCGAATCGGAATTTAAACAGCCTAATAACGGTTTTTTTCTTAAATATTTCTAACTTATTTTTTCGCTATGAAATCCACGACAAAAAGATGCAAGTTTTTAATACGGTTTTTGTAGTGGACTGGCGATCCTAGCCAGTACTGTATATTATAAAGTAGTTAACAGTATTTAGAAAGATTATGCCGAAATGTTGGAATTGATTCAAGAGGATCCTGCTTCAATTGGTCGAAGTGAAACTAAATTTCAAAATTAAGTATTCGTATAGATTGAATAATTAATTGTCAATAATTACTCTGTTTTAATTAGAATGGTACATTTGAAATCCATATTTCAATGTAAGCCTTCTTACCGCAGTACTGCATATTATTTGGTTTTTGAAAATTTGAATTTAAACTGGGAATTATAGTTATCCTACATGGCAAAAATATATGTATAAGCTGTCTATTGATACCAGCAGATTACTTCACTCGTTGACAAAACATAAGTTGAATGAAGAATTGTATTTTTATTTGAGACAGCTTCACACCTTATGAAATGCTTATTTCGCAAATCTTCAGAATCTGGATTTTATAAATTCGTTGTCAAGGAGATTTTTTTTGGTTCCATATGCCTTCACATCGAATCGGTTTTCATAAATCAAACAACTATTTCTGTAAGACAGTCCATTTTCTTTCATATTGTGTACCACTATAATGCACAGGCATGCATGCACTGATGCATGATGAGACGACAGAATCTAAATTTGTGTTCTACGTTGCGCAGTTCTTTTTATTTGAATAGGCGCAGCTGAAGGGAGGTAAAAAACGCATAGTTTATTTTACTTTTTTGCTATAAATTCTGTGTATTTCATAAATGTTTTTATTTGTTTGATCATTTATGTGTCTGAATTAAACTCTAATTTTCGAAATATTTCATATTTTCATACTTCAGCATATCCAACAAAAAGAGACGGTGATATATGTATCTTTTCATCCTATAGGTTGAAGTATATATACACTGTTAAAAATGTTTGGAAAATTCCGACACATTTAGGATACTAAAGTAACTGAAATTTACGAAATTAGGTTGCTGCAAACGAAATTCAGTAGCTTTTATTGTAAAATGTACTAAATTTTTATTAACATTCAGAAACGGTATCTGAAAATTACAAATAGTTTGCTAACATTCCTAAACGGTAACAGAAATATGAGTTATCGTGACGAAAATAAGTGCTCAACTAGCAACTGCGCACTGCTCGCTTCTCAATCGAAGCGGACAAAGCATAGTGGTTGTACGTACGGGCGACAATGCACTACAAAAGGTTATGTTGAATTTGAGCGATGCAGTTAACCTATTTGTTCCTATATTGAATGATCTCAAGCGTGAAAAGGATTCAAAATTTGCACAAAAAGAACAAACTGAAAAAAGTTTCGAAATCGCGAATAAAGCTTTCGCAATAAGATATTTAGAAGATACTGCAATCACCTGCCTCGTAAATTAACTCCTAAAAAGTTACATTAGGACCACAAGTGACTAGGAGCAGCTGCCTAAATTGATAAATAATACAGGCTTCAGTTGAATGGTGAGTTCGTTGCTTACGTCAGATGACGCTCTTTTGGCTAGATAGGTTATATCTGTAATTTTGAATCGTTCCGTTGGTTCATTAATTTTAATATAAATTTGCACTATATATTTTTCTTGCCAATATAAATTATAGTAAGTCTGTATGTGAGTGAAGTTTATATGTAAATAACTACGTATGTGTCTAGGTTATATAAAATACTCAATTAATTATATGTGTTTATATTAACTTCACTCATATTTTCATACTATTTGTATGGTGAGGACAAATATGGATTACATATTTTATAATGAAATTAATGAACCGAAGCCATTTTTAATCCCTTGAAATTTTCAGTTATAGTAACTGAAAGTTATTAAATTGTAACATCATTTCCTGAAACATGTGACTAAAGCTTTATGCAGTTACCGTTGCTTAATTTAGAAACGGTTTCTGCATGAAGCTTTAGTGACGCGTGGCAGAAAATTCCTATAGAAATTTCTAACACTGTACTTTCGTACACGTTGCTGAGTTTTTCATATATAAAAATATATAAAGGATTTTTGCACGAATATTGAAGTTGATCATGAAGAAAATAAAGTTGTATAAAAGTCATAACAAGAATATTGTTCGAAAAATCGAGGGCATAGAACTAGTTGGTTCCATCGCACTTTTTATGGAAAATGAGATGATAGCAATACTGCTTGTTATGTTTTTTATACGTAACATTACAATGAATAAAATGGTGCATATAGGTTTTGCAGCTTTAAATATATTGCTTAAGAGATATAGACAAGTTTGCAATACAAGTTAAGTAAAACTGAAGAACTTAGATGTGACATCTATTATTGCTTAACAATAGAAATTTAGGAATGGAAGTTACATTTTTTAAGTAGTGCATCTATATTGTCCCTGTTTTCTATTCAACACAGCATAACTATTTTGGAAGACGGAATCCAGCAATACTTTTTAGCTAGTATATAGCAAGAATACTGGCAATACACCAGAACATATATTTCCGTGTGATCATAATCCTATATTCGACTTCTGAACACGTGAAATTCAAAATTCAAAAGTTGAATTTCAAAAATTTTTGGGAATAAAGAGGTCATTCAGAGCAACGCTAACAGATTTCACTCTTCTAGACCATGAAGATAAAACAAATGACGATTATCGCGACGTTGAAATTTATTTACGTATCAAAGTATGATAAAATGAATAAAATTTAGAACAAAATAAATAAAGTCGAACCTTGTGTCGTTTTTCAACATTTTTAAACAGAAATTTAATGTTATTTTTCAAGACAAAAACAGCAACTATGCATCTTATCAAAAAGTGATTAATAAAAAATTTGTAGATATTTGTTGGGTGCACGATTTTTGTCTATTCATCTTTTTTCGTGGCTTGTGTCGTTTGTCCGGAAAAAATTATATATTTTTTTTCATTGTTATTTTTTATGAATAAAACAAAAAGGACGCGTCCTATCAAAAAGTGATCATTAACAAATTTTTATCTCTTTTTTGGGCGAACAACTTTGGTCTATTAATTTTTTCTTACCTTGTGTCGTTTTTTACAATTTAAAAAAGTTTTTAATGTAATTTTTTACGATGAAAACCAAAACTACGTCCTATCAAGATGTGAATAATAAAAAATTTGCAGATCTTCTTAGGGTTTGATCCCAACATGAAATTTTTGATATTTAGTTATTGTTGGTGCAATTAAATTTGAGTTTTCAATTTTTTGAAAAAATTCAAAAAGTTGTTGTGATAATCTTATGGGACTTTCAAAAAGTAACTTTTTTTTCCGCCGGACTTCTTTCGTATTGTGCTTCTTTTGGCTTAAAATCTTCATTTTCGTTTGTTTGTTCGAAGACTGAAAAACTCTGATAATTTTATTTTTATCAGAGAAAGTCGTGAGGATAAATTGGTTGACCTTCTGAGTACTAGGAAATTTCGTCCATAAAATTTTTAAATCTTGTAAAAAATGGCCTCAAAAATTTTGAAAATGCTCTGTATTTCTGAATTTTTATCGAAAATAGTTGGCTAACGAACTTAAGGTTCAGTTTCCAACACTTAAAGAGTGTACCAAAATCCAATCCAATAGATCAATTATTTCAAAAGTTATCGTGCTGACAGACAGACAGATAGACATGCATACGTATATACATAGACACATGCATACATACATACACACATGCATACAGCCTTAAATACATACATACAGGCATACAGTCATACATACAAAGAGGCACATTTGTAAAAACCTGTTTTTCGAGTTCAGAGGGCCTCAAAACGTGGATATTTGACCAAAAAAAATGGGGGGGGGGGGGGGGTTCAATTTTATACAAATTTAATACCTTCTGTAATGAGAATGTAAAAATCTGATATAATAGATCTACTAATAATAGTATTTATTACGGTACTGTACGATTTGCCACATGTACGATTTAAAACAAGATTACTAGGGGTTCCATGGATTTTCATTCCTTTACTTTCGCGCAGTTTGCTATATTAGAAGAACTGAATTTTTATGCTCATATATTAGAAATGTTTGCCACTCACGTACAATAAGTTTCATGTACATTGTACAGTGTGGATTAAAATTTAAAAACTATATATTTAAAGTGTGCTGGTTTTCGCTTCCACCTTAAGAACAATTAATTTCAATTTAAAAAATGATATAATTCTCCTTTGATCAAGTTTCTTGACGTTGTAGTTGAATTATTTATCTTAAAATCATGTTAATATCAGAGATAGGATCGAAAGGATTTTCATAAATGAATTTGGAATGACAAATGCGTGAATATCACTTTCAGTTACCAGTACCTGAAATTAAAGTTACATTTGTAATTTATACATGCTTGCATTTTCAAGATTTCTATCAATGTGATACAGCGTTGTTTAGTTGCAAGATTTGGTAGTATATAGTTCACATTCTATCATTGACGTGAACGTAATTAGAGAGACGTGGTGAGCACCTTGTGTATAGTCAGCCGAGTCATCGTAATCCAGCCAGAAGAAACATGGCATGATGGGAAACGTGGCATAATGGGAAACGTGGCGTAACCTGGTGTGGCGAAGGTTATGTCAGAGATTACATAAGCGCATGGCTGAATCGGTTGGAGAAAGTATTATGGACTTAGAGCTGGTATTGCCTCGCCTCGTCGTAGGTGTACAAGTATAATGAACGGTACATTCTCAGACATATCGCCAGATGAGCCTGAAGCGAGAGTGAAAGCGCAAAAGGGTTCGCGCAATCAAATAGCGTTCTAGTTCACGAGGTGATCCTAGAACCTGTTGTACATTCCAAACGCCCACACCCATTCCAAAAACATGCATTATAATTGCTCAAATGAAAACAAACATTTGTCAAAACCTTTCTTACATCGCTTCACTTCTAACGACATTATTATTAACACCAAATAAAGTGGTTTTGTCAATTCTTAACGCTGAAAGAAATTTACTGGATCCAAGGAAATTCGTTTTTTTGTCTCTTTTCTTTCTGCCAAGGATTTGTTAACTTCAGTTGAGTAATATTATTAAGAGGCTAATGAGTCATGTCTCGAATTCAGAAATCATTTCTCTGGTGGTATTTCGTTAATACGAAGAAATATTTCTTTGCAATGAATTTCAAATATATTTTTTGTGGCGCAAACCTGCAATGTTCACGCTTTGAGTAAGATAACTTTTTCTAGCTATTGCGCTTGCGCGTTTCAATTCAAAATCACTTTCCAGGACGGCCGAAAACATATCCTCACTTCATTAGGAGTTGATTTACTGGATTCTTTCCCAAAAGCTTTGGATACCTCAAATTTCCGGAAATTTTGAGTTATTTATAAATTTACCAAAAACTTAAAAAAATTTCCAGAAAATTTGTTTTTAGTTTATCTCAAATCAGGTGCTGAATATAGGCAGTTATCTTAAGTGAAGTTTAAGGTACTTGCCATCGGATCATCTCCGGGTCGTTTCCAGCTTGACTTCGGCTCGCCTCCAGCTGCCCTTCGATTCGCCTCTAGCTCGTACAGCAAACTCCACACTCGTGTAGAACTGCTTACTTTTTGCACGTGCAGCACAATATACTATATTTAAAGAAATTATTTATTTTAATCCTAGACGCTACTCCCTAAATTTTAATCAGTTAAACATAACTGACTTTCAGTTAAATTCTACTAAATGCTGTAGCTGAAATTCAGTTATTAGTAAAAAAAATTTTGGTCTGAATGAACCTACACAAATAGATTGAATGAATGAAATATTTTAATTACTTATTCATTTTCTTCATTGCGAGTGTAAACTGATATAATTAGTT
Source organism: Andricus quercusramuli (assembly GCA_932178445.1). NCBI lineage: Eukaryota > Metazoa > Arthropoda > Insecta > Hymenoptera > Cynipidae > Andricus > Andricus quercusramuli. The sequence continues at coordinate 54,347 of CAKNXH010001808.1, forward strand.
AAATTTTCAATCATTCAGATTGAGAGAATATATTTTCGTTTTTTTTCTTCTAAATCTCCTTCACACGCATGGATAGAATGAGTTTCGAGTTTTGATAAAAATGAGATCGAATATTAATTATATATTTTTTTTTTATACCATTAACCCATTTCCCTTTCGGCGAGCCTCTAGGGGTAGGCGTGACACTACCCGATTCGGGTAGTGTTTCTAGGTAGATAGTTTCTTGTATTAAAT
>CAKNXH010001808.1:67199-105965 GCA_932178445.1 Andricus quercusramuli
ATATATATATATATATATATATATATATATATATACTCTGGGATACCTGGCGACGTCTCAGAGTAACAGCCTTATCCTTGCACGCGGGGCTCTACAAGGATTGACAAACCCTTTCCCTAGCTGCTCGTGGGAAAAACAATGAAACCAATAAACCACCAAAATGTTGTAGATGCGGTTCAAAACCATCGAACGCGCAGAGCACCCGACAATGGATCGGCAAACAATGCCGATCATCCTAGAGTTCGGGGTGCTGAAAATAATTTAGATGGAAACACGACGACGAACCGGCGAAACGCCCACATTCAGTGGACGGATCAACTCAAGAATGACGTGCTAGACTGCTACGATGCCAGTATTATCCCTGTTCGCGGAGGCTTCATGGCGCGGATGCATACTCTGTGGTGCATCTGTTTCGCATCAGTCTTTGCGAAACCAAGCCGACTACCTCCGGAAAAATGGATATGTACGCGGAGCGCTTCCTCAACCGCTGCTTGAACAAGCTGCAGACAAAGATGAAACGACATTAAGACCAACCGCAGAAAGCAGGCACCTTCTGGAAGATGACCGCAATTTCAGTACAAGGAGGAACATCAACATGCAAGTTCCTCTTAAGCCCCAAGATCTGGCTGAAATGGATGCCTCCCTTCGTGGAGATATCTCGCAAGAGTCCGACCTCTGGACCATCAATTGCTCAGTTTATGGTGCTGCGAGAGCTTTGGCTGATTCAAATCGAAGGCTGAAACCGACGATGGATCAGAAGACCAGACGACGCTTGCATCAACTGAACAAGAAAATTGGATGGGCAAGACAGAATGTGTCCCGTGTTCAATGTGTGATTGACTACATAACATCTGGTAGACCGTTCACGGAAAGGGTTCGAAAGTTCGCCCAAGAACTAAGGACCTTGAATCACACACTGAAAAAGTCAAAGCTGCTGACAATCAAGCAGCATATTGTTGACAAAATAAGGCTGTTATCTGACGCAAGGAGGAGGATACAGAAGAGGGAGAGATGGAACAAGGAGAATCAACAGTTTCTTGCTGACCCATCACGCCTCTTCAGTGATCCGCCTGCTTTTGTAAAAAATCCACCCAAGCCCAAGGAGGTAGAGACTTTTTGGAGAGAGATGTACACGATCCCGAAAACACTACAGTTGAAAGAAGATACTGACAATATCATCCGCTTCAAGGAGTTTTGCGACAGCCTCATAAAATCTGAGGAGTGCCCATCAGTCACTGCCGAAGAGGTGAAAAAAGCACTTAGAGGCACGAAGAACTTTTCCGGTGCTGGACCAGATTGTATCAAGAACTTTTGGTGGAAGAAGTTTGGCCCGCATATTCACCTCATATTTCAAGTCGGAGACGCCCATTCCGCAGTGGCTGGTGTTAGGACGTACTATACTCCTACCGAAAAAAGGCAACTTGTCCAGACCAGAGAATTACAGGCCAATAACTTGTTTAAACACTCTATAAGATCTTTACAGCTGTGCTTAACAACAGGATTATTCCACGAATTGAGCCTGTATGGCGAGAGATGTACGAACAACGAGGCTCGAAAAAAGGTGTAGCAGGCTGTCGAGAGAACCTGCTAATTGACAGGTGTCTGTGAAGACGCTTCCGCCCATCAGCGCGTCCTATCAATGGCCTGGATTGACTACCGGAAAGCTTTCGATTCAACCTCTCATAGACTTATCATCTGTCTGTTGGAAAGCTTGAAGGTACATCCACACATAGTGAGATGCATAGAGAGACTGATGCCTCTTTGGAAAACTAGATTTACCATCTCATCTAGGAATCATCGTCTGACGACGAACAAGGTCACCTTCCAGAGGAGCGTCTTTCAAGGGGATAGTATGAGCCCTGTGCTTTTTTGCATCACACTTCTGCCTCTATCTCTCGCACTACGAAATTCTCCTGGATACCTCTCTGGCGACACTAATCAGCGTGAGCATAAGGTCACTTATTTATTTTATATGGATGACCTGAAGATCTATGCCGCTGGTAAAAGCAAACTTCAAACTGCTACAAATATCGTCAAGAACTACACAGGAGAGATTAAGATGGACTTTGGTTTGGACAAGTGTGCCAAAATTCATTTGAAGAAAGGAAAGATTACTGGCGTTCCCAAGGACCCTGAGCTTGTGGATATAAGTGTTATTAGACATCTTAACAATGGAGAGACCTATACATACCTGGGCGTGCCTCAAAGCCGCATTCAGGACGTAACATCAGTGAAGGAGTCTCTCCGAAGCAGATACAAGCATCTTCTTAGACAGCATTTTGGCCTTTCCATCTGTCGGCGTTGAACAAGGTATCTGCGACTAACATCCTTGCCGCCCCGGTTCTACTCTACTCGTTTGGGGTGGTTCAATGGACGAAGAACGAGCTTAAGGCCCTTGATGTCACCACGCGTAAGATCATGCATATGCATAAAAGCTTGCATATCAATTCGTCAGTTCCGCGATTATACATTTCACGCCGTCAAGGCGGACGCGGACTTCTGAATCTCCAATGTCTTCATAACCGAATTGTTTTAAGTACAGCTTACATCGTTGCGAATGGCAGAGATCCTCTCCTAAAGATGGTCAGAAACCACGAGATGATTGGCGAAGAAGCGTTCCTTTACAAAGCCAAGGAGCAAGCTGCCAAGGCCCTTGGCCTGAATTTCAACATCAGAAGTGAGGAAAGTGCATTACTCCATCTAGATGCTTCACGTCTAAAAGCCGAAGTAAAGAAAGCAGAGGTTGGAAAATTTCACCAAGAGCTACTCGACAAGCATATGCACGGAAAATTTCACAGAAATGTAGAAAATCAGTCCTTGTCGAAGGAGCAAACTTTTGCTTTCCTCAAATCATCAGGGCTCAATTCAGGTACAGAGGGCTTTATTTTCAAATGCCAGGACGGTGTCATCTCCACCTTAGCATACCGTCACCGCATTTTATGTCGAGTAGTACCCAGTGATAGGTGCAGAGCGTGTCATGCACATTCTGAGTACCTAGAACACATACTATCGGGGTGTCCAACCCACGCAAGAACAACGTATATCTATAGACATAATGCGGCCCTAAGAGTACTTTATTACCACCTTTCTCGCTCTTACGGTGTTGGTCGCGACCCTGCCCTGCCGAACGCTCCAAGGGATATAGAGTCAATTGTCCGAAACGAGAAGTGCCAGATTTTCTGGAACTACGATTTTCGGGCAGCAGTTTCCGTTGCGCACTCAAGGCCTGGCATTGTTCTCCAAGACTTCGAGAAACAAACGATATTCGTGATCGAATTCTCGGCTCCGTCCGAATACAACATCATTGCAAAGGAGGAAGAAAAAGAGGAGAAGTATCAAGACCTTAAAAGAGAGCTGCAACGACTATACCCAAAATATTCGGTACGAGTAATTGTCCTTGTGATAGGTGCTCTCGGAGGTGCTAAATTATTACTGGTTCGTAACCTTAAAGCCATATCCGCGTGCCAAAAATATGCCAAGGCACTTGGGAGATGGATGCAGAAAGCTGTCATCCTTGGGTCGCTTCGTGTCCTCAAGACACACGAGTGTTTCGCCGGCCTGTCGTTGTGATTTCGTCGTACCCTGTGACCACCCATCTTATGGATGTGAGACGTGGCCATAGGTGTATTTTACCGTGGTTCTACTGGGGGCTACTGACATTTTCTTCCTAGATGGTAGTTGCTCTTAGTGGTACCCTGCGGTGGTTGCTTAACTTTTTTTTCTAATTATATATATATATATATTCAATACTGCATTTCGAAATTATTTAAGTTTAAAATTAACGTTAGAAAATGAAGAGCTAACATGAAAAACGTCTAAAGTAGAATACGTTAGAATTACTCTATGTAAAATGAATGCTTTTATAATCTGTTCGTAGACAGCCAAAGAAAGGGGATTTTTCTCTCAACACTCTCAATTTGAGACTAGTTCCTAGTAAATAAATTAAATTTAGTAATTATTTGTGTGAGGAATTATATACCCCGCCCCGTATGAATGTATGTATGTGTTACGGGGAAAAACGGAAGCCTAGTCATTTCGCGTTCTAAAAAGTAAAATTCTGAAAAGCAAGTACGAGATTTACTTCCCAAATGTATCTATTTCCCTTCTCCGTAGTCTCACAGGGTCACATAAGATCAATTGAAATGTTCACACTTTGTTTATTATTGAATAAAATACTAAGAAGATCGCTTATGATTATTTTTGTTTCGTTGACAATTCTTTTTGAGAAATGAAACCCCTTCGTGAGCTTCTCCCATTACATCTTGCTCATCAAAACACGCAGGGGCTCATTGTACGAATAATTTAATTTTTTCCCCTTCCTAGTTACTGTCGACTAGTCGTTGTATTTCTTGCTCATGGATATCTTCTGTTATGAGTTTTACATTGTCCGTGTCGTCCATAGAGGTGATCAGTAATTTCAGTCTCTATCGTATATGTCTCGAACGCAGTTCTTTTATATTCTTCTTCTTTATGCATAATGTGTCCCCTAAGGGTTTACTTGACCTCCGTTTCATACATTTCATATTTATGCGTAGATTCATATTTCTATTTTTTACTATAGCGAAATTTGAAACGTGTTAGCGAACGAGTGAGCGAATGATCAGAAGCGAGAGTGCAATCGAGAGAGCGAGAACCCAACCGCATCTTAATCTACCCGTGCTGTTGCACAAACATTACTTACAAATCTTTACGCTTCTAATCTAGGCGTCTTCCGTTTCCTTTTTCTTTAATTTCTGTTGTACCTCCATTTTGCCATTTTATTTACATCCTTTCTTTCATTCTTTCTCATTCGCTCATCTAGGCCCGTCCAACTCCTTCATCCACTCTTTCCTCAATCCATCTCCCCTATAATCTTTATCACATTCCTTTGCCAGCTTCCTTCATCTTAGATTCCTCTTCTATATCCTTCACATACATGTTCCCATGTTTCCTCTCCTCATTCACAGATTCTTCACTTTCTGCTCTCTTTCTTTTCCCAAGACATCCCTTCCTATACTCCTTTGCCCAATCTGAAACTTGCTATACTGGTCCATCTTCACTCTTCCCATCACTTTTTTCAATACTTTGTTACTCCTTCCTTTCTCATCATCTTATACCATTTATTATATTTTGATTCCTCAATCATCCCTCATCTTTCTTTTAATTTTCTTTTCCTCTCCCTTTTCTTCAATTCGTCATAGTTTACTCGAGCCCCGTCTTCTGTATCTTCAGCATTGAAGATTTTCCTCCTTTGTATCGAATTGCCGTGCCCTTTTTCCCGCTCTAATACCCAATTTATCACTTTGCGCTACTTCTCTCATCATGTATCATAGCGTCCACCAGTCTACCTCAAGCGCCCACCTTATATACATTCCTTGTAAACTCTCAATTTCTTTCTTTTCTTTCCATCCCCATCTCTCTTCTTCATGACCTAATACCGGTCATACCAGCGTATTAGATAAACACATTCTTCTTCTTCAATTTTTTCGAACCTTCTTTTTCCTATTCTCCGTATTTGTTTCATTACTCCTGACGCTTTTTCATCCTTTCTCTTATATTAGCTCTATGATCTTCATTTGTTTGCGAGGTATATCCCAAATATTTAAACTCTTTCACTTCTTCTAATTTTATTCCTTTCCATCTCCCCGTCGATTCTTTCTTTCTTCCACCTCCTTTTCTAAACCTTCATTATCTTTATCTTTTCTACATTTAAATTCAACTTTTTCCCATCTAAGTATTTCTCTGATCCGTTGATTAAGCTTTCCATCCCTTCATCATCCTCTGCCATCAACAAGATATCGTTCAGCTTATGCCAATGTTCCCTATCCTACCTCCTCCTCATCCTTTTCTCTTCATTTCTTCTTCCAAGTCTAATATCAATACATTAAACGAAAGTGGGCTCAAATGACATCCTTGCATATATTTACGATATTCTTTTCATCAATCCCTCTCTTATTCCCCTTTTCACTATTACTTTCATGAGACCAAGGCGAGATAGAAAGCTCGCCTTGGTCTAATGAGTGAAACACCGCCTTCAATTCCACGAAAATTGCTATCATTGCCTCTTTCTCCATTCTGATCCTCTTATTCACTACATTTTTCAGAACATATATGTTATCCATCACCCCCATTTCTTTTCTGAACCTTTTCTGATTCAGTGGTTCTACCTTTTTTTCCCCAATTTCTTTTTATTACTTCTCCGATGAAACAGTCACATATACTTTATGCAATGTTGGCATCAGTGTCACTTCTCTATAATCTCTAACCTCCTCCCCTTTGCCTCTCTCCACCATGGGTACTACTACTCCTTGCTTTCATAACTGTGGCCACCCCTCTCCTCTTCATACTCTATTGCACATTATCCGTGCCCATTCCTTCAATTCTGTCTCCCCATATTTGCAGACTTTATTTGAAAGCTCATCTATATCAGGTGCCTCTCCATCTTTCATCGTCCCTATTATATTTACTATTTTCTCCCTTGTAACGTCCTCCTCGCTTGTTTTCCTGCCATATTTTCTTCCATTACTAACTTTTCTCTCCACCCCTCCTAGCAAATCCATAAAATATTATTTCCATTCTATCATTTCAATATCCTGGTTTACTCTTTTTTCTTCTTTTTCTCTCTATTTACTATCTTCCAAACCTCCTCTTCCGTCCTGGCTTTTTCCGCCTCTTCCTCAAACCTTTATTCTCCACCTCTATCTTGATCACACAAATCAATATACTTATTCTTTTTTCTCTCATATTCTCATCCATTGCTTTTTTCTTTTCTGCATTTTCTTAATCTCTCTTTGACCTTCTTTTTTCTCTCTCTATATTCCTCATTCAATCCACTTCTATTCCCTCCTTTACTAACTTCTTTTTGGCTTGTGCACTCTAATTCTCTTTATATTTGTCTTATAATTCATTTCATCTCCTCGTCTACATTTTCCTTTCCCAGTTTGTTATTTCTCACCTTTTCTTTAAACTTTTATTTTCCTTCCATTGACCAATCCCCTTTTCCTGCTCTCCTTACCTTTGCTTCTTTTGTATCCATACTTTTATCACTTCTTTCTCTCTCTATGGTCATTATTATGGGAAGGTGATCGGAATCTATATAATCCCCTACCTCTTGTTTCTTGACCTTCTCTCTTACCCCATCGTCCACTGTCACATAATCAATTACCGTTTCCCTTTCTCCTCCTGAGCGTGTATATTTTCCTCTCACACATCCCCCTATATTTCTGTTCAAGATGATTCATCTCAACACATCCAAGCTCCTTAACAATTGCTTTCTCCTCCATTCAGCATCTTGTCTTTGGCTTTTCTTCCTCGCTCTTCTCCCCATTTCCTTCCTTCTGTATCTCCTGTTCTTGCATTAAAATCTCCCCCTTTTATAAGCCTAATCTCATGGTTCATGGTGGGGGACCATCTGGACCATCTGGACCATCTGGTGACCTTAGATGTGACTTTGAAGGTAATTTTATTGCCCTGCAAGAAGCAGGAAGCATGATTTTGAATTTGAACAACGAAGCTAAACTAGGCTTGATAAAAATTTCTAATTCATGGGTTTCTCAATGCGGATAATTTTTAATCTCAAACAAATTAATTTGGGAGAGTGATTCCACCTGCGGATTACCTGTAAGGATCACTCTGATCCATAGGTCAAACCGTATGCGAATGTAAAATATCCCGCACTTCCACATTTCGCGGTCAAAAACGCGTTTTCATTTGATGAACAAAAGCAAACCTTGAAATGACCTTGATCTTGACCTGATGGGATCAAACAGACCCCGGATTCATATTCAGCGACCCCAAAATCGTATAGTTATGGTGGTCTACTCTGATGCACAAGAACGTATAACAAGCGTAGCTTTCTCCGCTTAAACGCTTTTTTCCCAAAAACGTATAGGTATTGTGGTCTAGTCTTATTCATGGAACACTTTTTTTATGCGGGGCTGTGTAATTCTTTCAGGGTTAGGTTTCATTTCGGCAGCTGTTATAAAGTTCCCTAAGTATTCGATTTCTGGCCTAAGCTGTGTTCCTTAAACGTACCGTGAACGACGATGTTGTCCATACAAACAAAACATACGTTTCTTTCAATCCATTGTTCATCACACGCTGAAATATTGAAGGTGCGGAAATGGCTTTCTTTTCTTGAGGGATCTTTAGGGTGCATTCCTATTCGGTGGAATTCACTGGGGATCTAAAAAGAAGGAAAGTATTTGGAAGATCCTAACTGATCTATTATTTTGACTATCAAGGCTAACGGGTAATTATAAGTTTTTAGAGCTGAATAATGCTTGCTAATTTTCTCGTTTTCATTTCTCTCATAAAATAATCAGTATGTAATTCTAAAACCTGAAAATTTCAAATGTTATTATCATCAAATATTTTGTTTTCATTCTTATTCATACGTAGTGAACTGTGTTTTACTTATTCAGAATAAAACAATTGTGCTACTATGATTGTGGTTCTTCTCATCAAATATTCATTGACCTTGACCACGATTGCTTCCTAAAAATAATTCCTCGATTTTCAACCAAATTAATATTTTCAGAACAATCAAAACCTAGGATACAGTGATGATTATTCAAAATTGTATTCCTTCAACTTTCCTAACTAAGAAACAGAAGCACTATGGGAGTGTCCTATGGTTATGCAAAACTTTACCTGTTTTCCACTTTCGCACATGAAATTTATATACGACTGTTTTAATGGCATATAAGTTGCAAACGTTTTTAACATAGCACTTTAAAGATGAAAGAATAGATGCAAATTTTAATGCTTCTAGCTAGCCCTCTGTAATCTGGTGTCTCCCTTTTATATTTAGTCCTTATTTATTAATCATTTATGTTCAAATATGCTTTCAAACTGTCAATACAATTGTACGTTACAGAATGTACTATATGCTGTTGAATAAAATATGCAGAATTAATTATTAACGCAATGCTTTTTGTTTACAGCGGAGTACATTTTACCATGCAACAGGATCGATCCGAGGCTTGACTCATGCATACAAAAATCGTTTAATCACTTGAGGCCTTATCTAGTGAAAGGTAAGAATTTGACGTATGCGCGATAATCAAGGTTTTAAAAATACGAATCGTAAATTTTTCAAATCGACTAATGGCAAACGCTAGATTCAAAAGTATCATTATTTGAGCAGATATTGCACTAAATCGCTGCACAATGGAAAGACAATTGGTAATCTACGTAGAAAGATCATATATTGTTTATATACTGAAATTTTAACATCTTGTCGATCAGGATAAGAGTGAACTAGGTGGAAATCCAATAGGAAATTCCAAAACTTACACGTGGAGTTATATATCTATAATAATTAAATTACTTATATAGCTCTTAAGTAACAGAGTGTTCTTAAATGTTAAGAGGGTCTCGAATTTTACGTTTACGAGTTTTATGCCCATCAACTAAATTATTAGTGACACTTTACTTTTAGCTAGTTGGTTATGATTGAATCGTAAATAATCACTATCTCGTAAGGGCCTACAATAGACCTTTAGGAAGCATCTTATCATGTGTTTTAAGTTATGTTTTCCTGCCCCTAGATGCCTTTACTTTCTAATTTGCTGTGTCTCACTGAGGTCAAGATTTTCTGTACTGTTCACCTCTTCCTATGATATTTAATCTACGTTTTCAGTGTGAATTGTGCCCCTTGATCAATCAAAGTCTTATCGTGTTTGCTATATCACAAGCACACGAGCAAAGAGTCCTCCCCTAATAGCACGAAACGTTCCCGGAACGTGTAAAATGTCCGCCCTTGGGAACGTTCCAGGAGCGTTCCACTGGGACCTGAGGGGAACCTTCCATTATTGTTGTTTTTAACAACAATTATCTCGTAAACCATAAGGGATATGTAAGAATGGATGTCATTTTTGAGTTTTGTGTACCGCATATACTACACTATAATATGATATCCGTATCATAAATCGACGTCTGTTTGATTTCGGGCTTTCCACTTGATAATGTATTCATCTCGCATTTCGCGTTCGATACTGTATTCACATTGCGCTACGTGATCGGTCTTTGTATTTCCTCCACATTTGTGCATAGAGCTTTCAAGATAAAAGATCAACCGCGCAACAACTGTAATTTGCTGGTTGTGAATTGTCTTTTGTTGAAGCTTCTTCGGCTTTCTCGAACATTTTCTCATCACGTGTCTTCCGCTTCGCACACGATTAAAGTTCATTTGCCCAAAACCCAAATTTTCTATATGGCATAATATATTCAACTCTATTGCATTAAACGTATAGTATATCAATTTCTGTACCATGGTCCTTCATTGTTTATTCAGATTGTGCAAAATAAGGTACAAATTTCATTCTTCATGATTATTTAAATTTTTTTTCCTTATTGTGTATTTATATTTATTCACAGCTACTCTGCACAATGTGTCAGTTCAATGAATTGATCTTATTACAGTCTATAATGTGCACTGATATCAAAACGGACGTATTTACGTTGTCTTGTTTTTTTAAATTAATAGTATATTGCGTGAAGAGGGTCGAAAGGCAACGATTTCACGAGCGTGAAGTAAGCTGCCCGAGCGAAGCGAGTGCTGATATCACACCAGTGAAATCGTTGCCTTGGCCCGAGTCATGCATACAATTTTTGATCATATCGCCATTTGCGGCGCCACAGGCATCAAAAGTTGAATTTTCGATTGAGGTATGATGAAAAATAAGTATGATTCCTATCAAAGTATTACAAGCCGACAATTGCCCCCACTCTACGCCTAATTAGCATATATAAAGCGCCGCCTCTTTGAGGAGTTTAGTTATAGACCTGTAATCATAATCGCAAATGAAGCGCTCGAAGTCAGAGATTGACTTCGAGCTTACACAAAAAAGTCAACTAAGCATTTTTACGCGTAACATTTTGACGATCCTGCCAGGATTGCATTTTCGATTTCTGTATCCACGGATACAATAGAGAAAAATTATAAAAGCAAATCTTGTGACGAATCCTGGAAAGGAATTCTACGGAATTCATTTAAGACGAGAAAGGACAGAATTTTACGAAATTCACTTGAACTCTGGATCTACCTACGGGTGACCCGACAACCTGAAAAGTAGGAAAACGTTAGCTAAAAATAGTTGGTGAATTGAGTAGCCGCTATACAACGTAAAGCCACTGTTTTTCCGAAATTAAAAAAATTAAACGAGGCCCGCAATCAGGCGTAAGACGCATCTGCGTAACAACGCTTGGAAGACCGACGACCAGTCATCGGCCAACGCCCAAATCCAGGTTCACAACGAGGAACTCCACGGACTCCCAGCTGCCAACCAGAAAGCATCAAGCCATCCAGCGAATTTAGAAAGAGTAAGCATTGAAATAAAAAACAAAAACAAATCGTATCGAATTGCAAAGAGAATAAGTCCTCCTTGCTGTCTGAAGAAGGAGACTAACGTTAAATCAAAGTTAATTCCACGTTAGGCGAGACAAAGTTTTGCAATTCCGGTAAGGTATACTCCTGGTGCTCCAGAGCACTGCCTTTCCTCAACAATAATAGAAACCATTACTTTGGAATGAGAGAAATTGTAATAGACGATATCCTTGCATTCCACTGTATAAAAGTCTAAACATCCGAAGCGAGAGATAGCCGCGCGTATCAGATAACAAGAGCGAGACCGATATTTCACGCTGGCATACGCAAAGTGTCGAGATAACAACGGTGAAACTTACGCGACTGACGATACTGACGAGACTTCTGATTCATCACACGATCTGATTCCTTTATTCCTTACGGCAATGACCTCTCCCAACAATACTCAACCCACGTCGAGGGCGCAATCTCCAACGCACACAGTACCGGATTCTTTATTAACTCTGGATCCCATTCAGCAATTGCGATTGGAAATGCAAGCGTTGAGACTCGAGAATTCCAGAATGAAGGAAGAACTCGCTACACTCAACGATGAAAATCACAACAGGAGACGGGAAATTAAACAAGTTGCAAAAAATACAGCACTTATAATAGACGACGATTCGGACCCTGACGCTCAAAAAACTGAAGTCCCCAGACGAGAAATAATAAAATAGCTCCCACGATCCACCGAGCTTCCGATATTAGAAATTAGACAGTCAACCTCTCAGCAAACTGCATTCACGAATCCAGCACTGTCAAGAAATATGTCAACGGAACGACCCAATGAGCTGCCCACTAGAACAGCCCCTATAATCATTCCCCTAGCACCAGCAAAGGATATGATAAGAACGATTGAAATCCTTAATGGAACTAACGATGCCGGTATCCACGAATGGATAAAAAGCGTAAAAAGAGCTCGTTTACGCTGTGACAATCAAGACCTACTTCTTGATTTTGTAATAGCTGAAAAAATTAGAGACAACGCCGAACAAGCTATACGACACATCTCAATAGGAAGTTACGACGAATTATACTCAGCTTTAGAAACTAACCTCGGAATACAAAGCTCAATTCAATTGTGCAGAGCTAAATTGGACGCCATTAGACAAGGAGGAACCACGGTTCAAACCTTTAGCCTTCTTTTCAGAGATGCCTATAAGGACCTTGTGTACGCGGTACAAGCAGAATACCCTTCCGGAACGAAAAGGAAAATGGCCCAAGAGATAGAAGAGACCAGCGCGATCAAAAGATTCATAATGAATTTAAGAGACGATATTTCTTCACAAGTTAGACCAATGAAACCTACCACACTAACAAAAGCCCTGCAAGAAGCACTGGAAGCAGAAGCTTGGCAACGAGAGAAAAATAAAGATAGAACACTCAGACAAAGCGAAGTGCCTAGACAACCTGCTAAATTCCAACCCCGCCCGATAACAACTGGACCTTCAGCAAATACCACACCCCAACAGGCGAGAGTACCAAACTCGAATTTAACACTAAGCGAAAGATTAAAGATGTCCTGCCAAAAGTGCGGAAAACTTGGTCATTTTGCATCCCAATGTTTTTCAAAACCTCAAAATTTTCAAATGGGACAGTTCCAAAAAAGACCACCGGAAGTAAAAACTATTCAAGAACAACAGGAACCCCAAGAAGAATGTTTAGAAGGGGAGGAGATGACAACGGAGGAAATCCAGGAGCACATAAATTACGAGGACCAAGCAGAATATCTAAATTATCCGGAAAATTACAATCAATACATGGAAGAAGAAGAAGCGATGGATCAATATACAAATTATTAGTAGACAGCGGAGCAGCAATCAACATAATTAAGAGAAACCATTTACAGCCCGACCAAGAAACCTTCAAGTTTCATAAAAAATTCTCAATGGGAGACGATCACCATGAAAGTACGGAAGCCACTTATCTGCAGTATTTTGGAAAAAAACAACTTTTCCACATAGTAGAAGAAAACTTCCGATTATTAGGAGATGGAATAATAGGATTGTCATTCTTCCACAAATACCCCAGATATGCTATCACGAAAACTGATTTAATAATCGACAAATGGAAACTACCATTGCATTTTGAGGGAGACTACCTACCCGGAAACTCAACAAAAATCTGTAAATTCAAAGTACCCGACGAAGAAAATCAAATAATTTGGATAGAAGACCAAAAAGAAATTCCTGATGGGCTATACACGATATACAATAATAAGGTAGAAATACCATACTGTAACTATTCCCAGAAACCCATCAAAATACCAGAGGAAATCAAATTCAGCAGAATTACGTCTGTAAGATCACGAGACGTAGATCTTGTCCAAGAAGAAGGTGATTACCCTTCAAACTACTTCAAACGATTGGAAAAACTTCAAAATTGCCTGAACCTAAAACATATTGAACCAAAAATTATAGAACGGATAAAAGAAATCGTGACTCAATACTCAGAAGTCTTTTCCTTAGATGGAGACCCCCTACCCTATACAAATCTAACTGAACATGAAATAATCTTGAACTCAGGAAAAATTATCAACTTAAGATCCCAGAAACTACCGGAAAAACACAAGGAATTCGCACTTAACGAAACAAGTGAATTACTGGAAAAAGGTATAATAAGAGAGTCCCAATCACCTTTTAATCCACCACTATGGATAGTCCCTAAAAAAGGAGGAAAGCTTAGAATGGTAGTAGATTATCGTCAGATTAATAAAGACACCGATCGGGATGCATACCCTCTCCCGGTAATAGACGATATTCTCGACCAGTTAGGAAATGCAAAGTTTTTCTCAGCCTTCGACCTTAGTGCAGGATTCCACCAAATCCCCATGAAGGAAGAGTGCAAAAAATATACAGCATTCTCTACTATACAAGGGAATTTTGAATATAATAGGATGCCATTTGGTCTAGAAAACGCAACTGCTACCTTCCAACGTATGATGGACAATGCGTTCAGAGGACTAATTGGGAAAGAATGTTTCGTTTACATTGACGATATTGTAATATTTGAAAAAACATTAGAAGAACATAACAAAAATTTAGTAACTGTCCTGAAAAGAAAAAAACAATTAGGCTTGAAATTAGAACCATCAAAATGTGAGTACCTACGTCCAGAACTAGAATACGTAGGCCGCCTGATCACCGCAGAAGGAGTTAAGCCAAACCCTATCAAGATCAAAGCAATCCACGAATTCAAGCAGCTGAAAACACCCAAAGACGTGCAATCATTCTTAGGATTAGCCGGATATTATAGGAAGTTTATAAAGAACTTTTTGTCTATAGCTAGACCACTCACCAGGTTAACTCAAAAGTACACAATTTTTGATTGGATTCCAAAGTGTGAAGAAGCATTTGAAAAATTGAAAAACGCATTACCAACATCACCAATATTGAGATTCCCCGATTTTAAAGAAGTATTCACTCTAACAACCGACGCATCGAATCAAGGATTAGGCGCAGTGCTATCCCAGGCCGGACGTCCTTGCTTATTTATCAGCAGAACCCTTAATAAAGCAGAAGAACATTACAGTACCTCAGAAAAAGAACTCTTAGCTATAGTATGGGCAATGAAAAGGTTACGTCAATACTTGCTAGGAAACAAGTTTAAAATCCAAACTGATCACAAAGCACTCATTTGGTTACACAATGTGAAAGACCCTGGCTCGCGACTCTTACGATGGCGATTACGGCTAGAGGAATATAAGTATGAAATGGAATATGTTGAAGGAAAGGAGAACAAAGTAGCAGACTGCTTATCCAGACTATTTCCAATCCACATCAGCGACATCCTACAACAAGCGCTAGACGGAATAGATTTGACTACCGACGATGAGCTATCGGAAAGCGAAATTTTTGGTACACCGGTTAAACGCCCCACTATCATCAAGGACGAAATACTACAAGAAAAAATTGAAATCCCATTCAGAAGAATGTGCGAAACAGTAACAAGCAACGACGATCCAAATAATTCATCTGGTTCCGAAACACCTCAACAAAATGAACTTTACAACGATTTTATGACATGGCGATTGAAGCCAACGCAAGGAAAATTAAAAAAAAACCCAACGCCGTCGGAAAACTCTGGAAAGTAATAAATAAAGAAGACATGCCAAAATATAATGAAGAGGATTGGTTACAGAAACTAGGCTGGTTCATCGATGAAACTATGAGCAAAAAACTGACATTGATAAGATTTATATTCGGTGACCCACTATTTACACCAATAGAAAAGGAACTGATACAGGAAATGATGGAATACCTATCGAACTTGTATCCCCACTTAGGATTTCATATATGCTTTAACAATACCCGAGAATAAACGAGAGAAGAAAAAACTAATATCGTTCAAGAAGCGCATGCGGAACATCTTGGAGAAAAGAATACCATTGAAAAAGCGAAGAGAATAGGACAATGGATAGGTATGGATGAAGACATTAAAAAGTACGTCAAAAAATGCCCCATCTGTCAACTCCAAAAAACGACCAGAATCAAGAACCAAGCTGAGGGGATTATACCAGACATTCCTCTGAAACCCAATGAAAAAATAGCCCTAGATATATACGGCCGATTACCCGAAACAGTAAAAGGTAACAAATATATTTTGAGCCTACAAGATAGATTAACCCGGTATACGGTGTTAATCCCGATGGCTAATGAGAAAACTAGTTCAATAATGGAAGGGCTGCTCGATCACTACATCTACATCTTTGGAGCACCCAAAACAATCCTAACAGACCAGGGACAAAACTTTCTATCAGAAATGATGCAACAGTTTGAAGAAGCATTACACATCACTCATGTAAAAACAACAGCTTTTCATCCGCAGTCCAACGGTAACATCGAACGAATCACTCATGTAAAAACAACAGCTTTTCATCCGCAGTCCAACGGTAACATCGAAAGAATCCACTCCACCCTAGGGAACCTAATCAAAACAAGCATTTCGGAAAGAAACAATGAATAGGATGACAATTTGAAATTTATTAACTTTGCAATCAACACAATGAAGAACCAAACAACAGGATTTTCACCCTTTGAACTTATGTTTGGAAGAGAAGCTAACATAGCCTCATCGGTAGCGTGTTCACCAACCCTGACGTATCCGGAACTAGTGACAAAGTGGAAAAAGAAACACGAAGACAACCTACGAAGGGCTAGAGAAAGAATAGAAATAGAAACAGAAAAAACGAAGAGAAGACTTGACGAAAATATCACTCACAAACACCCCCTATTCAAACCAGGAGACACAGTAAAAATCATTAACAATACTAAGTCTAATAAACTAGACCCCTCTTGGAAAGGCCCTTTTGAAATTATTGACTACTTAGACAATAATAATTTACGAATGAGAAATAAGGACAAAATTATCCGAATTCATATAAATCAGACAATGCCCTATTTCACAGACGATAATGACACCCTTCTGGACCCTCCTGCTGGCCCCACTACCGATCATCAGTGCTAACTATACCCTCGAAAAAATTCAAGGGAACGTCTACATCGAGGAAATCTCTAAAGTACACTCGTTTCATGAAAAGTGGAAAATGGTTATAGCTATCAATATGACATCCACCGAAAACCGGATTAAAGCCATCGACACCACCATTACTATGGCAGAACTAGCCTGTAACAATAAATGCACACCTTATTATGAGCTCCAATTGGTTAGCAACCGCTACAATAGACTAACTAGTAAAAACAATATCCTGCACATGTTATTAGGCAAACAACGTGAAAAAAGAGGATTAGCGAATTTTGTGGGTGATATATCCAAAACTCTGTTCGGAACATTGAGCGAATCTGACCTGAAACAAATTAACACTGAATTCGATACAATTTATAAATGTAACAAAAACATAGCTAGCATCCTGTCAAATCACACAAAAATACTTAAATTAATCTTAGACCACTCGTCAACGGACCATGAATGGATAACTGCCAAGGAAAATACCGACAGACAGTTTGTAAAAAACCTCACTTTCGGACTAAATGCTGCAACAAAGAATAGTTTTGTCAACACAAAATTAGTATTAGCAGCAATACTATTAGATGAAACAAACGAGGATATTGAAACAGCGATCAACGCCATAAACGACGGAAAGCATGGGATAATACACCCCCAAATTTCAACACCAAAGATGTTGAAAGAAACCATAAAAGAATTCGAGACAACTCAACGTACGCGCTACCATTTTGACAATGAAGAAGAAAACTACCAGCACATTATAGACATCAGTACCCTCTCCGTAGCAGTAATCCAAGGCCTATTTACATACATACTGGAGATACCGGTAATTGAGAAAGAAGAAGGTTCCTTGCAAAGAATAGTCCCTATCCCTATACAAGTAAATAAAGTCCACATATCAATAGTCCCCGACTATGACATAATCATCAAATACAGAGACTCTTACGTGCCCACCGACAAGCAGACCATTGATAAATGTAAACAGATAGATGTATATAAAATATGTAGAAGAAACCAACCTAATGTCAAGTTAATAGATAGCGAATCTTGCGAAGCCAGTTTACTAAGAAGATACTCAGAAACCAAATGTAATCAGTCACCTTACCTGCTACACAAGGAAACTTTCATACCCATAATAAATGGTTATATTATAGTACCCTCGAAACCATTAGACTTATACATAAGTTGCGAAGGTTCAGTTGAAACAGAAAAAATTTCGGAACCCCAAAAAATTACAGGATTTGGATGCAAAGTGTATCACAGCTACGATACCCTGGAATTAGAAAAATCATATGAAACTCATATGACACAATGGCTAAATGTAACATACGAGAGAAATTTCGAACAAAAAGACATTGCCAGCTTAGAACAAAAATTACTACAACTTCCAAAAGAAATATCACACGAAGAACTTAAACAAGCCAGAATTAGCCTAGACGACACTAAAAATATCTTACATACTATTGTCACCCACAGAAGGCTCAGTACTTGGAGAGAAAATAGTTTAGAATGGTTACAATATTTAGGTTACGCTGCATTAGGACTAGGAACTCTGTATACTTTAGGTAAATTAGGCATCCTCGATTGCATAAAGGAATGCTTTCCGAAAACAATCAAATTATTCAGTAATAGAAATAAAGTAATCCACCGATCCCATATTGTAACGTACCAAACCCAACCAACTCCCGAATCATTGTCAAACTACGAAGCATGTAGCATAGTTCAAAAAACCAAACCTTTGAAGATAAAAAACAAAACTCAGAGACTAAGTTCAATCTGAAAAGGGGGTTTTTACGAGCCGACAATTACCCCCACTCTACGCCTAATTAGCATATATAAAGCGCAGCCTCTCTGAGGAGTTTAGTTCTAGACCTTTTACTCATAATCGCAAATAAAGCGCTCGAAGTCAGAGATTGACTTCCAGCTTACACAAAAAAGTCAACTATACATTTTTACGCGTAACAAAAGAATGATCGAAAGAATTTTGAAATGTAAGTTAGGCAAATTATTTTGTTATTAAAAAATGTATTGCAATTTTTGCAGTTTATCCGGAAATTGAAATTTCATTTTTATTGTTATTTTTAATTATTAAAACAAAAACTAGGCGTGTTATGAAAAATGATGAATTGCAAATTTGTAGATCGTTTTTGGGTGAATTATTGTGTCTATTCATTTTTTGCGTAGCTTGCCTCATTTTTACAACATTTTTTTTCTTCGAATGTTATTTTTTACGATAAAAATAACTAAGAATTGTATAAAAAAATGATGATTAAAAATTCGTAGATATTTTGTGGTTAAAAAACTTTTATCTTTTAATTTTTGTCGTATCTTGTGTTGTTTTCATAAAATTTGTTTTTAGAACCATGTTTGCGCTCGCTCGGAACCTGGTATTTACTTTTACTTTTACTTTGCTTTAATTTTTTATAAGATCCGTACATTTTCAAGTGTTTTTATTTTTAGTCGCCATAGTTCGAAGTCCTAGACCGATCACAGATGATTCTGCTGTCCCGGGGGTAATAAGCCTCACACCTCAACAGGCCTAAGTATGAGGAATTTCTGACTTTGACGAGGACAATGTCAACTCGTCGTCGGAAACACTATAGCTACGAAGTAGCAGGATTTTACTGTCAGAGTTTTGTCGAGTTGGTGACCTATTCAAATTAAACCATAATTGATACGAAGATCTTCATATTCTTCCATACTGATGTAATATTTGTTCAAGAACGAATGAAAAAAGCTATCTGAATAGAAGGTAAAAAGTAAGGTAAAGGAGAGATACCGATTATAGATTCAGGAACCGTATAAACAGGAGAGCACCCCTTCTTCCAAATATATTAGTCACCACGTCTTAGGCTTGAGCACGAAAATTGGTTACATCAGTGTTTCCAAGTTATTTTTTTAGGTTAGGGACGAACAGTTATCTGATAGATTATAACAAAATCTTGACTCTGACTCAGCGAACTCAAATATCTAATGGTTGTGAGCAGACAGAGTTAGGACCTCAAAAACATATAAATAATTAAAAGTTTGTCATAGGGAAAACCGAGGGAGTTCACCTGGAGAGGGTGCCATCCTACAAAATTGCACCCGTTTCTGGCGAAATCTTGGTAACGTTTCAACTGTACCCACGCTTTACGATCGTGAGATAGGTAGTTACAGTTTGCGATGTACTCAATACAACTGTCCAGCTGTGATGTTCTTGTCGGCTAGTGCCGAAAATTCGATAACGAACATGGTTTTTTGCTCGATGTCAAGAAAAACTATGTCAGGCTCCGAGTGCGCGACAGAAACAATTGTCGAGAATATGAAATTCCAGCATATTCGGCTTTTCTAATTTTCGACAATTGACTCTGTGTCCCCAGGAACTTTCAGTGGAGCGGTATTAAGGCTAATGCCGTATGACTGATAGAGATGGTGATAAATTACTCCTCGTGCTGCATTGTGCTTCCTGATGTATGTCGCTCCCGGGTTGTGCATGACACGCTCTGCAGCTATCATCGGAAACATCTTGGCTTAAAATGTGATGTCGGTATGCTAGAATGGAAATAATTCCGTCTGACATGCCAGACTGAAACCCTCCGTGCTCGACTTCAATCCGGGTGATTTAAAGAAAGCGAACGTTAGCTCATATGACATTGACTGATTCTCCACATTTTTGTCGAAGTTGTCGTGCATCCTCTTGTCGAGGAGCTATTCCCCAAAGTTTTTCTCCTGTACTTTCTTAATCCGGGCCTTTATGGGTAAGTGCTTCAGACGGATAAGATTTTATACATTTGGCTGATTCCTGATATTGAAGTCAAGGCCGAGTGTTTTAGCAGCATTCTCCGCTGCTTCGTACAGAAAAGCTCCCTTGGCCACTTCTTTGTGACTACGGACCATTGAAGAAGAGGGTCACATCCATTTGCGACTATATGTACTGTAAGCAGAATAATTCTGTTGTGAAGACATTCAACATTCAGAATTTCGCGACCACCTTGATGGCGTGAGCTGTGCAGTCGCGGAACAGTGCATAGTTTCATTCATGTGCATAACCTTTCGTGACCTGATATTAAGTGATCTGAGCTTATCCTTCGTCCATGGCACCAACTTAAATCAATAGAGTACTACCGGTACGGCAAGCATGTTCGTTGCCTATACTTTGTTGCTCGCCAACAGTTCGGAAGACCAAATCTGCCGGATGAGACGTTTGTATTTGCTTGAGAGAGTATCCTTTACAGATGCCACGTCCTGAATGCTTTCTGTGGAACGCCCAGATATGTACAGATCTCTTTAGTGCTAAAGTGTCGTATAGCGCTTCTGTCGACGAGCTCCTGGTCTTTGGGGATGCCATTAAGTTTTCCTTTCTTCAAATTAACGGTGGCGCATTTCTCTAACCCGAACTCCATTCCAATCTCTTGAGTGTACCCTTTGACAATTTTTAGAGCTTGATGTAGTTTCTCTTTATTTCTAGCATAGATCTTGAGATCGACCATGTAAAATACATGAGTGACCTCATGCTTCCGATTTCCAGGTGTGCCACACAAGTACCTTTCGGAATGGCGAAGTGCGAGAGATAGTGGCAATGATATGAGGCAAAAGAGAAGTGGGCTCATGGTGTCGCCCTGACAGACGCCTCTCTGAAAGGTGACGGTGTCATTTGTCACACAATGTTTTCTAGATAAAATAGTAAATCTAGTTTTCCAAAGCGGCATCAATCTCTAGGCACCTCACGACGTGCATGTCCAGATGCTGGTGGGTTGGAGGAAACTTTTTCAACTAGAAGGTCTTAATACCATCTGGTCCCGGAGCGGAATAGTTTTATCATGCCTCTTAATACGTTTTTTACCTCCTCCTTAATGATAGGTGGGCGTTCCTCCTCAGGTGTTATAAGTTTTATAACGAACACAGCTCCTTGAAGCTATTTATATTCTTTGAGTTTTCTTTCAGTGGATGCAGTACTTCGTAGACTTATCTTCAAAATGCCTCATCCTTCTCTGGTGTGGGCCGGTGGACAGCAGTAGACGGTTCAAGTGGAGTTGTTGTTTCGGGATTTTGATTCTCGCTTCCATGTGAATCTGATTATCTTTCTCGTACAGTTACGATACTTAAAGCGTTTAGCGTGGTTACCCGCAGCTGGTTTCCCTCGCTTCCTTTTTCCGTGCCGGATATAATGGATGACGAGGGATGTTTCGGTTGATCGATAACTGGTACAGGCATATCCATCGTTTTCTCTGTTCCCACACATGCTTCCACTTGTGGCTCTTCATTTCTTGGTTCAGCAGGTTCTGGTTCTGTAATGGCTGTGCGCTTGCATCTTGTCTTTCCTCCATATCCACTCACTGTTTCCGAGCTGTAACCGTGACGCGCAGCGTGTTCATCCCTGTTAAGCTAGTCCCCAGGGACAAGATTAATTTTGCAGAATTGTTTGTTATCCAAGGCCGCGTTTCTCTAATCAGCTATGCTACACGTTTCTCTTCGATTTCGTCACCACTTCCATTTATTACTTTGCACTGGATTCCCATGCTCCTGGTGGTATCCTTCTTCTCACACTCTGTTGCGATCTCAGGTATTGCGTTTTCGTGGTTGTATGGTACGTGACCCTCTTGTATTTCCGCGAATCGTCTGCATGGTACTGCCCTCTTACCTTTCCTGTCGTAGGTTCGTGCAAGACATGGATGTTGTCTCTTAGCTGTTGCTTCATGGCATATGAACCTGGATATAGTGCTAGTAATTTAGCTACTGTCCCTGTCTAAGTATCTGAGATGTTGCAGGCTTTCGTCAGGACCTATTCTCCAATCTCGAAATAAATGCCTGTTTTCCTAATTAACTCTTGGAATTTTTTCTCTATTTTCTCTTCTATTCTTTTCCTCCTTAATATCATTTGATCCTGTCTTTTCATTTTCTCTTCTTGTGTTGCGATTGACACTAGCTCGTCCCATTAAGTCGTAGGTATATATTATATATTTTTTATCAGTATACAAATAGTTTTTCAATCATTTTTTTTAACAATATCTTTCAATGAATTTTTAATCAAATACAATTACTTTTTTGTTAGAAAAGTACTCAAAAAGTACTCAAAACTGGCTATGGCAAGATTTTTTTATAAACAATTATTAATAAGAAATATTTGTTTATTGATAAAAAAAACATATAAGAAATTTTCAATCAATTAGAATCACTTTTTTGCCACGAAAGCACTAAAACAAGGCCAAAAAGTAATCGCAAGTGATGATAGCAAGCTTTTGTTATAAACACTTATTTATTTATCAATGTCGAAATACCTTTTATACATGATGAATGAAATGTATACACATATTTGGGACAAAAACTTCGAAATATGAGCGCAGTTTTACTTTACGGTACGCTCACGTGCCTCTATGGAGGAAGAGTGCACTTTCCAAGGTCATATCCCGTGACCTATTAGGGCTAGGACAGGTTTTTTTGTGAAATTACGCTAAATTGACTCCACTGCCATTTGTTTGATATCAGGGTAATTGTCAAATTGTAGGCAAATTTCAGCACCTACAGTGGCAATCATATTATTATTAGGAATTAAATATTTCATAACGGAAATTGATCTTATCACATGTAACTATTTTAAATCCAAAAGAGGCAGTTATGAAAATAAAAAATAATAATGAAACCATGGGCACGCGCATATAATCAGTCGTACGCTGTTCTATTGTACCGTACGGTAATGATGCGAGAAAAATGTTAAAGTTTAACCGTTTTTATTGTTTATAAAAAAATAACAAATTTTAATTATCAAAAGTCACCTACTTATGAAAGAAAACACCACCAAGCAAGTAACGGAATTGTTTTCATAAATTTTTTCACTCCGAAAATGGTTTTTAACGCACGTACGGTAATGACGTTTTTGTTGTCAAGATGCACTTTTCAGTTTTAATATCGGATCCACAGAAAAGAGAGTTAATATTTTAAGCTTAATTTTATAAAAACTTGTATTAAACAATACGCCTAATATTTTTGTATTTATTACTCAACTGTAACTACAATATTTTACTAGAAAAACAGACGTACCGTAATGACTTCTGAAATGGAAAAAATTGAGGGACAGACATCAAGGCTTTTAAAATATTATTCATTTGAACTTAAAAAATGTGCATACATTAAATTTATGTTCGTGTGAAGTTTACAAACTTGAAACGTTAGGCGTTTTTCAGATTACTGTCTAAAAAAACGAAGAAAATCAGTATATCCTTGTGCAAAGTGAGGTTCGGACGCCGTACGGTAATGACGTTTCGGGTGTTCTTATATTAAATTAAAGTAAATAGGAACAGAAATGAAAAAAAGAACTGCCCATTCTGTAGAGAATGATAATAAGTGTTTATTACAATTTTAAAAAAATCGGCACGAGCTTCTAAGTTAATGTTATATTATTGGGACTTCAAGTTTGCCTTCAATTTGACAATTACCCATAAACTTTGTCGTAGGAGGCACGGAAAACGAGGTATTTCAATAAAACACAACTTTCTCGTTTTTAGTCAAAAATTAAAAAAAAATGGAATTTTTTAAACATTGCAATTCCCAAAATAATAGGTCTAAAAGACTTTTTTTCTAGATCTCCGAAGAATTTTATAGATTCTACTTCATCCTCTGGCATCTTTAACGTAAACTAAACCTGACTTGATTTATTTTGAAAAAACTGAACTTCATTTTTTTGCCCGTAAAAACTGGCAAAAATGGCCATCTTTGAGGGGTCATAACTTATAACCTATTATAGGTAGGACATTGTTCTTTTCTTGAAGTCACAGCAAATTGAGTCTACTTCCACTCACCTGTGGAGCACTTTTCCGTGTAGTAATCCAATTCATAGGTACACAGTTTTTTTTTTAAACTATTGATTTTTCGCTATAAATCCAAAAAAGTGGGGTTTTTTCAATATATCTCAACTCGAAACCTATGGAAGCTAGCGGATTATTTATTCAAGAAAATGTTCTCATAATTTTGTCCTCTTTCTTTTTTCTGTTGGAAATTTTGCTCTAAAATTCAATGGGAATTATCCCTCTTCGTAAAAGTAAATTCTGGAAATGTTTCCGAAAAAAAACTCGGTTTGGCAACTGATCTGTTCTAGCATTTTTGATATGTTAAGAAGGACCCCCCAGCGAAACTTTCTCATTAAAAACATGCCTTATAGTAATTTTTCGGGAACAAAACTACCAAATGCCTGGACTATTATGTAACTAATATGTGGAAGTTAACATCGCAGTCAGTTTTGCTACTTAAGTAGGGTTTACAGCATTGTAAAACTTATAAAGATATGCATATGCCGTCTCTTTCTCACAGTAGAATTTAGAAAAAAACATATTACTGATCTGATAAATTCTGTAAGTAGGCTTATCAAGGTCACCGAAAGTCACCGTCATTTACCCATAACTTATCGGTCCTTCATGGTAACTTTAGCTATATTGATCGTCGTGAGTTCGACAACACTGTAAAATCTACTTCAGTAGCAAAGCTTACTGGGGTTTCAACTGCCTCTACGTGAGAATAAAAGTAATAATGCTTGATCAATAAATAAAAAAGTCATATTTTTGAAGCCGTATAGTTCCTTGTCTGCCCACTAGCGAAGTGTACACCCGTCGTCATTAGTGGACTGAAATCGGCGATTGATTTTTTTCTAACTAGGCCTTCGCCCCTTCTGGCTTCGAGTCTCCTGTGGCGTAACTGGCTTCTAACCCAGCTTATCAGCTGGTCTCGCACGCCACACGTTGAAGCCTCTCGACAGACGACTTCTGGAGAGGTATTGCTGGAGACAAACTCTATGTCCAAGAAGGTGCCCACAGCATACCCTACCTCTTCCAGCTGCTGCTCCGATTTTGCAAAGACAACATGGAGCGCAGTTTCTACAGAGCAGTTTCTCTTAAAGGCGTGTCACTCTATCTGCAGCGCGAAGTCTAAAAGCACCTCATCACCGATATATCGCTCAACCAGCTTCTCTGGCGTCTTAAGGATGAGTGCCTTAATGAATGCCTTAATGCCGATAGCACGCGTTTTAGGGCAATGCTTGCCCTAAATAATTTCATGAGCGGGGGATAACGAAATATATGCCCTTCAGTACGAGCACTAGATAGACGCCCTCCGTCCCTGATGATTGAAGGGAGCAGAAGGACTCACGGGCCCATTCCACCCTCTTGATATCGACGACCTTGGCGGTGATATTCCAGGCGGACGTCGCCCGCTCTTGGTCCCAACCTCTTCTACCTTCTACCCAACATTCTACCTCTCGGCCGGTTTGAGTTCGGTGATAACCCAGGAAGTGGACTTACATCAGGTGATTCAGCGTTGCTTCTCCGTCTTCGACAAACTCACCATCATCGAGCCTTATGAGCCAGATCCGAGCCTCCGGATTTTTTCTAGTATCTTGTGGAGCCTCTCTGTGTCTGGAATGTTCTTTGATTCTTTGCAGAAGACCCTCCAATCTTCCTGCTTGTAAATTCTTGTGTTTCTATTGTATTTATACTGAGCCGTCTTATAGATGTCTCAGTCTGAAGGCAGTAGAGGAATCCTGTTCTCCTAGCAGTGCTGAATTAGAGCGTCCCCCTCTCTAGGAGGTGGTGGCCCCTCAGCATCATTATGGAAATAAGCCGAGGCGATATTCACCTCTTATCTTTCTCCGCTTCTGCCCCTGAGTCTCACCTAAATAACGGTGAGGTCCCTGGAGCAGAACTTAGGAACCGAAATCGCATCCATACCCTTAACGGCTATGCATGTTTTTTGTGCTTTTTCACGTGGCCCATTATATATAGAGCCACACCCTTTCGAACCACTAATCCTTTCCCTGTGTAACCAGGGTTTTCCGATTAGGGCAAGCCCTGTCTTCATCATTGACATATGCCAGGGTAGAACCGTCGAAGCGCATTTGCTGTGGTAAGGATTAATCTACATAATGGAGACTCCCATCTCAGTCATTGATTGGTTGATTCAGGGCGTCTCCGGACGCTTCTGGTCTCCGTACGGAGCCCAGATAGGTCACCCTGAAGGTGTATCTACCCGCCCCTGCATAAGGCCAGTAATCCAGAGCCATGAGGAATCTGATTAAAATTTTGCAGAGACCACCAGCTAGAATTTAGCCCGTCCACTTCGGTCTGGCTCCCTGTCTATTGTAATACACTTTTCACGAACCGTTCCCAGGTTGAAAATCAGTATGGTCGCTCTGCGGTACCTTTGGAGATACTCTGTCCCCTTGATCTCCAGTTTCAGTCCCTCCTAGTACCTAAACGCTGGAGTTCTTTCCAATAGCCAGCCACGCGATGAAATATCTGCGGCCCACTTTACGATGGCCCTCGACTATATGAAGACGTCGTTGAATCTGAGTGCGCGCCTTTTGCGAGGTAACGCGTCAATCTCTTAAGAGATTTTCTTCCGCAGGCTATTGACTCTTTGGGAGTTAGGCAGGCTTCAGGGTAACCCGACTCAACTACAACTCTCATCATGGCATTGTTAACCATCTGCGCGAAAGTGAAGCCCAGTGTTTCCAAAGCCTTCTGATGTTTCGATTCCCTGTTCGGGGATGATGTTTCAGCAGCCATGGCCCCTTGTATGGTGCATTGGTTGTTCTTTGTGCCTCTTCTTCTCTGTTCGCTGCTGCAGATCCTACTCATTACGGGGCCTCCGGCACCAAATCGGAGCCCTCATTTTTATATTAATTTTCTATGTGTCACCCATTTTGGTCCCACGAGAAGCTATGGAGATGAAGATTATCCCCCGCAGAGCCACGCTTGCAGGTTGCGGATTCACATACTATGGGATTCGACTTAGTGTCGCAAAGTGTCCGTAAATGCACGTCCTTCGTGACTCGGACGTATCCACCTCAACCGAGGGGGGCACACTGGGGTGTTTAAGCATTTGTTAACCCTGATGTCATTTAGACCTTGACACGGCGATCACATCATGGCTTGAGAGCATGAGAACTCGCGCCCTGGATATTGCAGAAGGCTTGCTATTACCCCCTGGAAGGATCGCTCTTCTTAGTTAAAGTCCCACAGACTAGAGTTTGTCCGTTTCCAAGAAAAGCTACACCTCGCGATGCAGTCCCTCCGTTTCAACTTATCCAGATTTATAGTCTGATGAGACCCTCATGCCCTCCCACCAGGCTTACTGGAAAAAATAACGCTTTATTCCTTGACAGAAAAAAGCACTTGAAACAAGGCTATTTCAATGAAAGGTTGAATTTATTTTTGACTTTTTTGATGACAAAATATTCAACGACAAAACATGTTTGCCATATAATGTCAATCAGTAGAACTACATTTTACTTTTGTGTAAGCATGATAGCAAAACTTTAATTTCTTAGTGGGTACTCTCGAGTAAAAATAACCTATTTGTTGTGGAATTACACGTGCAAATATACGTAGAACTCCACGTGGACATCGACGAAATTCACATGAAATTTGTTTGGTAATTTTAAACAAGGAGCAAGACGTCGTTGCATCTCGTGAATTATCACTTGGTGATCTAAGTGTATTTCTACATGGTACATTATGGATTGGTTTTTCCATACTTTAGTCTTAAAACTATCACTAGACCTGCGGAACTACTCATACTTTAAAAGTACGCAGCTGACCTAAAACTAAGGAAGTGACATTCATTTTGCCTATCTCTTACGGATTACAAGATATTCACAGTAAAAAACTACGTTCAGATTTTTACGTTGATTTTCACGTGTACTCTACAAAAATACCACTGCAATTTACTCCTGAGTTCCTACATGTATTTTCATGTGGAGTTCTATGCTGATATTTTCACCCGGGAAGGATTAAAAGCAGGAATTTTTAGTACAATTCTGAAGTAACTTAAAGCGGAAGTATTCTGAAAATATTTAAACGTCTTTGAGTCAAAGTTATCCCTTTAATTTTGTGTCACACTTACCTTCTCCCTATAAAAAATTATGTTAAGAAATTAAAAAAAAATCTGTTCTACTTCTTCATCAGGTATTGCAGATTTGGAACTGCCTCCGATCGAACCCCTTTCAATTCCAGAACTCGGAATGAACAACGGTCAGGGTGCTGTCCGTGTTAGCGCACTTTTTTCTAACATAACAGCACTTGGTCCCGGAAACTATTCTGTTACAAAAGTGAGAGTGAATATAACGACACTGAGGCTCGATCTTCACTTGACAATTCCAAAAATAGAGCTACAAGGTCATTACGAAGTGGCGGGAAACGTTCTGCTTTTTCCAATTCAGAGCCAAGGGGACTTTTGGGCATTTTTTGGTAAGAATAAAAATAAATTCTATATATTTATATTATATAAATAGCTTTGATATAATTTCCACATATTTTAGATTGATGAAATAAAATGTTTAATTTCAAAACTTTTTCGGGTTTGAATCGTGTGCGAAACTAGGAATGTTGCCGACGTTTCGTAAACATTGCAGTTCACTTCTTCAAGGCTGACCTGAAACTGAAGTTTCAGATTATGTTGTTCTTCAACGTTATGTTGACCTGAAACTTCCGTTTCAGGTCAGCCCTGAATAAGTGAACTGCAGTGTTCACGAAAAGTCGGCAACATTCATAGTTTCGTACACGATTGAAACCTGAAAAAGCTTTAAAATAAAAAATTTTAATTCACCATAATGAATCATCGTGAAAGCATTAAATCGACTATATTTCATATTGTTTTCCGTAGTTTTATACTCCCGATGGAATGTTTAGGTATCCTTTCTTTGACCGTTTGAAAATTTATATTCAACTTTGAAGGTGAATATCTGTGCAGAAACTGAATTGACGATCCTGTGAACACAATCCTTTGGAAGATAAGAAAATCTTGCGTCAAATTCGCATACTTTGAAATTATTTTAAATTATAATAATTTAGAAAGATCAGGTAATCAATGGCATATTCCATCATATATACAATGGAATATAATGCAATCACATTCCACCTTACAGGATATAAAGTTTAATGACGAATCGTGATCCTTTGACTCACAAAAATGTATATTGTACGTGTAAATATTTTGTGTGAATATTAATCAGTTACATTATATTTAATCGTGCTCTTGGTTCATTTTGATGAAGAAAAATTCTTTTACTTCGAAAATTATTATTTTTCGACTCGTTTATTAAAATACTTCAGGCATATACGATTCCGGCGTGAATTTTTTTAATCTTTCTAATGATTCTAATCACAAAGTCGAAGATTCAATTTATGCACAGATATTGGCCTTCGATGTAAAGTAGCAATTTTCAAACGGTCAAAGGAAATGTACCCACGCTTATTGTCGGGAATTTACATAACAGTAAAACATGGTTTGGGCACGTTGAGAGGATGAAAGATGAACGATTAATGAAAAAAGTGTATCAAGGTTCATTAAATAGTAGTATGCCCAGAGGCAGACCGTGGAAATAATGATTAGAATCTGTGAATGAGACCCTAATTCGACGAGACATAAGAAGCCATAGAAGAAAAGAGCATGCAT
This sequence comes from Andricus quercusramuli, assembly GCA_932178445.1. Classification (NCBI taxonomy): domain Eukaryota; kingdom Metazoa; phylum Arthropoda; class Insecta; order Hymenoptera; family Cynipidae; genus Andricus; species Andricus quercusramuli. Next base: position 97,435 of record CAKNXH010001808.1, read on the forward strand.
GAGGAAACGCATGAACATGAAGGAAGCTATAGAGGTGTGCCAGGACAGAAAAGGGTGACGACAAATAGTTTATAAGAAATGAATGAAGAAGAGTATCAGTGGAGTGAATGACGCCTGAAACAAAAGACCTTGGATACAAATGGGCCCGAGTGGGGAGCTTGACATGATGATTTTGTGAGGCTCTTCACTCAGGGTGATGGCTGGAGAGGTTGAGCAACAACCTGGGTCAGAGTAGTATTGCGGAATAAACGTGTTATTTCAATAAATAACACGATAATTTCAGATCAATCTAAAAATCTATACCCCCTCCCCACATCGCTTCCTTTCTCACCGAGTGAGTCACGCCTGCCTCGAGAGGGAAAGGGCTAATTGGTATAATGATAATTAAATTTTCAATAACTCCAAAGCCTTTGGCATAGTGTTACACGTTTGACCAGTGAGCAAATTATTACATTCAAAATTATTATTACAAATTACAAATTATTTTTACATTATTACATTTACTATTACCAGTTACCAATTCACTTGTGGTGAAACAAACTAAAGTCTGTGGCTTTCTTGGTTAATAAAAGTTAGTAGGGCTACAGAACTGTCAAAACATCAACTCTCTCTGAACCTCCTATCATAAGAGGTTTTGTGAGATTGGAATATTTTACGTAAATTTGACAGTTCTAGACTTGCATGTTGGTGGCGGAAGTGATAACGTGTTTGGTGACAGGTGGTGAGAATTTTACGGAATTCGTGTGGAAGGTGCGAACGGAGTGTCAGGGTGGAAGCCCAGGAGGTGAGTAGAGTTGTGTGGGGTGAATTGGGTCGGGAGTCTTGGGCCTTTGAGGGGTCAAGGGTGGTTCTAGCAGAGTAAGAGGATGTTAAGGCGGAGAAAGGGGTGTCTCCAGGGCCTGTGAGGAATAGAAAAGAAAAAGAAAAAAAAGGAGAGAAATATAGGGAAAATTTGGCGGCGTGTCTTCAGAGACATCTGTCGGCTGCGGCAGGTACTGCATGGAGAGGTCCCAGTTCCCAGCGGCAGAGCTGGAGGGAAGCAGTGAGAGTGCTGTCAGTGCTGCTAGCGAAATGGACGGGGAAGAAATTTTCCGCGTGCCACGACGGACAACAGCGCGTGGTTCGAAGTCGAGTAGCGCGTCGGGGAGAGGGAGAAGGCGGAACGGTGGGAACGAAGGAAGCGAGAAGGTAAGGGAGAGAGAGTCGAGCACAAGTGACGGGGAGGATCTCTCGAAGAGGAAGAGAGACAGCCGAGAGAGTCCGGAAAAAATCGAATTGGAGAGTCCTTTTAAAAAAAGCGTTAGAACACCTAGGTCACCCCCCAAAAAAATGGAGGGAATGGCAGAGAAGGAGGCTCTCGGGAGGCTGGTAGGCGAGATCAGGGGGCTGAGGGAGGACGTGAAGGGTACTAAGTGGCAGATGGAAGGCATGATGGAGGAAGTGAGTGGGACTAAGGAGCAGATGGAAGGCATGAGGAAGGACTTTAGAATCAGATATGAGAGATGGGAAAAGGAGGTGATTGAGCTGAGGGAGAGAGTAGAAGGGTAAGAGAGGGAAAGGAAAGAGAAGGAAGTTAAAATAAAACAGATGGATGAGGAGATCAGGTTGTGGAAGGAAAGGATGTAAAAGAGACTTGAGAAGGTGGAGGGCAGGACGGAAATGGAATTAGGAGACGGGAGTTGGGGGAGTGAGATTAAAGGTATTTGGGAGAGGATAGATAATATGATAGAAGATAAAGTAGGAGAGCGTAGGAATGAAAAGGAGGAGAGGGGATTTGTTTCGTAAGAAGTAGGGGGGTGGGGGTGATGCAGGGTAGAGGAGTAGTGAAGGTGCTGCACTGGAACGTAGCAGGGGTAAAGAAGAAGGACGGGGAGTTCTGGCGGTATACCCAGGAATTTGATGTTGTGGGACTAATAGAGACGTGGGTAGGAAGAAAGGAATGGCATAGAATAGAGCTAAAGCTGCCAAGGGGGTATAGGTGGAGACTCCAGGAGGTGGTCAGAGTGAAGAAGAAAGGAAGGGCCAGTGGGCGAATTATAACCGGGGTTAGAGATGGATTAGAGGTAAAAATTCATGAAGAGGAAGAGGGGGGGGGGGAGTGCAAATGAGAGAAATAAAAATATGAGGGATAACGTGTAAGTTTGTGACAGTGTACAATAAGGATGGGATGGAAAGAATTAAAGATAGGGTGGAAGACCTGCTGGGCGAAAGAGAAGAGGGTATGGTGGTACTGGGTGGGGACTTTAATGCGAGGATGGGGAGCGAAGGGGGACTTTACATGGAAGGGGAGAGCTTCGAAAGGAATTCGAAGAATGAGATAATAAATAAGGATGGGGAGACTCTAAGGGGCTGGATGGAGGATAGAGGCTGGGTGGTGGCGAATGGTATGGCAACTGGGGACGAAGAGGGAGAATACACATATGTAACTAAGGTGGGGGTATCGGTGATAGACTATGTGGTTGTGAATATACAAGGATGGGAGGAGACGGCAAAATTCGCAGTAGAGGGGAAGGTGGAATCAGACCAGTCTCGATAGGGGAGAGGGTAACCTGTATGAGGGAGGCGATAGAAAAGTATCAGGAGCTGCTAGAAAAGGTACGCTTTGAAGGAGAGTCGGTGGAAGAGATATGGGAGGATTTGAAAGAGAAGGTGAAAGGGTGCGTGCAAAAGAAGGTACTTAGAAAAAAGAAGAAAGGAATGGTGAAGCCGTGGTGGGATAGGGAATGTAAAAAGATGAAAAGGAAGGTGAAGAGGGAGTACAAGAAGTGGAAAAAGGGTATTGCGAGAAGGAAGGAGTACGTAGAAATGAGGAAGGGGTTTAGATTGATGTGTCAAAAGAAAGAACAGGAAAAGGAGAAAGATCTGGAAGAGGAGTTAGCAAATGATAAGACAGAGGGGGAAGTCTGGAAGATAATAAATAGGTTTAGGAAGGGTAGGGTGGGGGTCAGCGAGAAGATAGGGAGTGAGGAGTGGAGGGAATTTTTTAAAGAATCATTCCAGGGCTCAGATTCAAGGAAGACGGATGGAGGAAGTAGAAGAACGGGCGAGGCAGAGATGGAGGAGTTGAATGACAAGGAGATAGAGAAGCAGATAAGGAAGTTGGAATGGTCAGAAGCAGCAGGGTTGGATAGGGTAGAGAACGAAGCATGGTTGTTTAGTACACAAGAGGTTAGGGAGAGGCTGAAGGAGGTAGTAAAGAAAGTATGGAGGAGCAAGGTATTCCCAGGAGGGTGGAGAGAAGAGTCAATAGTGCCACTGTAGAAGAAAGGGGATAGAGATAGGCAGGAAAATTATAGAGGGATTACGCTAGTGAATACGGCTTGTAAAGTATACGCGATGGTGGTCGCAGAGAGACTGCGGAAGGATGTCGAGGGGAAAGGAATATTGCCGGAGACCCAGGCGGGATTTGGGTGGATAGGGGGAGGTTGCGGGAGGCGATGGAGGATAGGAGAGTAGAGAGACGCCTAATTGAGAGGGTAAGGGAGATATATGAAGAGACCAAAGATAAGAAGAAGAGAAGCTATTCGCAGACGATTTTGAACGGAGAATGAAATTGTGTGATTCGCTAGTGATGAGTGTGCTATTGTATGGGGTAGAGGTGTGGGGGTGGAAGGAAAGTGAAGAGGTAAATAGAACGCAGGAGAGGTATGTAAAGTGGACCCTGGGGTTGGCAAGGAACACGCCTAATTATATTGTCAGGAGGGAGACGGGGAGAACGAGTGTAGGAATTCTAGCAGGGAGCCGGGCGTGTAAATATGAGGAAAAATTTTTGGAAGAGGGGGGAAGTAGGCTGGTTAGGGCGTGTTCATGGGAGAAGGAGAACAGGAGAGGGGGTGGGAAGATGGAGGCTGAGAGGGAAAGGTATTTTAGAATGAATGGATTGCAGATGGATGAAGTGAGAAGGATGCACGAGGAAGGAAGGAAAGTTTATGAATTGGTTAAGCAAAACGGCATGGAGAGAGAAAAGACAGAAGGAGAAGAGAGAATAAGAGAGTCAAGGTTTAACGGGAACTATGTGTGGATTATGCCAAGGGCAAGAGTGCAATATTTATGTGAGAAAGGAGCGAAACGAAGTCAGGAGCTCATAGCGAGGATGAGGTGTGGGTGCATAGAGGGTTTCAATAGGTTCTGGCTCTTTCGGGAGAAGAGGATGTGTGAACTGCGTGGAACGGGAGATGCAAGAGTGGACCACTGTCTGAAGGAGTGCGTGGAGGTGGAAAGAAGTGGGATAAGCATGGAGGTATTGTTGCATGAAAAGGGGGAAACAAGGGCAGTAGCATGGGTGAAGGGAGTGTTGGTAAGATGGAGGTGCATAGAAGGAAGGAGGAAGAGGTATGGAGACGGAAAGATTGTAAAGAGAAGAGAAAGTAGATATAAGTAAGATATAAATATTGTAAATAGTAGATAAGTAGTAGGTATTAGAGCGAAAACAGAGATTGGCAAGCGAGGCAATGCGAAAAAGTAGGGACATGCGAGGAAGGCAAGGCGATAAGAGCGGGTGGATTAGAGATAAGGAATGGATGGATGTTAGTTTTTAGGGGTTAGTTTTAAGAAAAATCTGTAAAAATGGAAGTGTAAGCAATTCACTTTTTTAAGGCCAGCAGGCTGAAAAATAAACGTTTATCTATTTATATGACAGTTCTAAGACCCCACTGAATTTGTTCAGCCAATAAAACAAGAGGGTGTTCTCAATTTTTTTCATTACACGAATGGTTAGCTTTTAATAGGCTAATTTGTATGTCGACTCCAACTCTTAGACTGACCTGGCTCCTTCCAGGATCTACCAGGAAATGGGTTAATTTTCAACAAAAATATTACTTACAAATCATAAAGATAAAATCCTTAAATCTGTGGTATATTTCCTTTAATCAAATTCGAATTCGACGCTAAGACTTTCCAGAAGACTTTCAATATTAACTTTTTCGTGCCATGTTTCACCACATTCAAAATAATACTGTGATTATAAAAACGACTCCACAGGAAGAAGTGGGTTTTTCCTGGCAATTTCATTCATACAAAAAAAGGTGAAAAAAAAGTTTTTTTTTCGCATGCAAACTCATACATTAAACACAGACAATTTTCCGTGATTAAACATAATATATTCTCAAATCATGAATATATCATAATATCACTTCAATTCAGGGCGGGCATATTCATACAATCCTGTTGATAGTATACGGCATATTTATATAGATGCATGCTATGAGCGGCAAAAACGTTGTTGGATGGCACTTTCTGTTGTACAAACGTACACAGTATACACGTTCAGTTTCGGAGACTGTGTAAGTGATGCCCGTAGTTAATAGGGTATATCAAATATTTCCCCATATTCTATGAAGATTTCGATACCATATCTCCATCTTAAGATGCGATGGGAAATGATAAAGGGATCCATAAAGGATTTCCTGTGAATTCCAAAATAAAAAACTGTGACTTGCCCTATATGAGATCCTATGTATGTGATTTTCGACAACAAGTGTTCATACTTCCAATCTTATACGATGGCCCATGAAAACCCCAAGCGAAATTTACTTTCCAAAATAATCGTATATGGAAATCTGTGAGTTCCCATATAAGACGAATGCAATATTGAATTATAAAGAACAAAATTCATGCGCGCTAGGTATGAATAATCAATCAGTATCGTCAATTTAGTTAGGAATTGCAATTTTGCCCTTAAAATGGCCCTGGGCGAGCTTTGAGTGTTATTGTAGGAATCTGAAAAAAATTCAAGTACAATATTGAATTGTAAATAACACAATTTATACACTCCAGACATGAATATTAGATAAACAGCGTCAATTTAATTGAGACTGGTCATTTTTCTACTAAAATGGCCTTGAACGACCTTTTAATGTAATTTAAAAAATTTGAAGAAAAATCTGAGGGCAATATCAAATTGTAAAGAAAACAATTTATATGTGCTCATAATAAATAATCATTGAATAGCGTATTTAATTGTTAATGAGCATTCTTGACCTAAAATGGCCTTGAGCGACTCCTAAATATTTTTTTTTTTCAATTTTAAAACAAATCAGAGGTCATTCTCTTGGCTAAAGGAACAATTTTGAAGTGCGGAAAGTTGAAAATAAAAATAAAAAAATCACCCTACTATATATATATATATATATATATAAAAAATAAAGTTAAACAACCACCGCAGGGTACCACTAAGAGCAACTGCCATCTGGAAAAAATGTCAATGGCCCCCAGTAGAACCGCGGTAAAATACACCTATGGCCACGTCTCACATCCGTGAGATGGGTGGTCACAGGGCACGACGAAATCACAACGACAGGCCGGCGAAACCCTCGTGTGTCTTGAGGACACGAAGCGACCCAAGGATGACAGCTTTCTGCATCCATCTCGCAAGAGCCTTGGCATATTTTTGGCACGCGGGTATGGCTTTAAGGTTACGAACCAGCGATAATTTCACACCTCCGAGAGCACCTATCACAAGAACAATCACTCGTACCGAATATTTTGGGTACAGTCGAAGCAGCTCTCTTTTAAGGTCTTGATATCTCTCCTCTTTTTCTTTCTCCTTTGCAGTGATGTTGTATTCGGATGGAGCCGAGAATTCGATCACGAATATAGTTCGTTTCTCGAAGTCTTGGAGAACAATGTCAGGCCTCGAATGCGCAACGGAGACTGCTGCCCGAAAATCGTAGTTCCAGAAAATCTGGCACTTCTCGTTTCGGACAATAGACTCTATATCCCTTGGAGCGTTCGGCAGGGCAGGGTCGCGACCAACACCGTAAGAGCGACAAAGGTGGTAATAAAGTACTCTTAGGGCCGCATTATGTCTATAGATATACGTTGTTCCTGCGTGGGTCGGACACCCCGATAGTATATGTTCTAGGTACTCAGCGTGTGCATGACACGCTCTGCACCTATCACTGGGAACTTCTTGACATAAAATGCGGGCGCGGTATGCTAAGGTGGAGATTACACCGTCCTGGCATGCGAAAATAAAGCCCTCTGTACCTGAATTGAGCCCTGATGATTTGAGGAAAGCAAAAGTTTGCTCCTTCGACAAGGACTGTTTTTCTACATTTCTGTGAAATTTTCCGTGTATTTGCTTGTCGAGTAGCTCTTGGTGAACTTTTCCAACCTCTGCTTTCTTTACTTCGGCTTTTAGACGTGAAGCATCTAGATGGAGTAATGCACTTTCCTCACTTCTGATGTTAAAATTCAGGCCAAGGGTCTCGGCAGCTTGCTCCGCGGCTTTGTAAAGGAACGCCCCTTCGCCAATCATCTCGTGGTTTCTGACCATCTTTAGGAGAGGATCTCTGCCATTCGCAACGATGTAAGCTGTACTCAAAACAATTCGGTTATGAAGACACTGGAGATTCAGAAGTCCGCGTCCGCCTTGCTGGCGTGAAGTGTATAATCGCGGAACTGACGAATTGATATGCAAGCTTTTATGCATATGCATGATCTTACGCGTGGTGACATCGGAGAATCTCCTTCACTGATGTTACGTCCTGAGTGCGGCTTTGAGGCACGCCCAGGTATGTATAGGTCTCTCCAGTGTTAAGATGTCTAATAACACTTATATCTACAAGCTCAGGGTCCTTGGGAACGCCAGTAATCTTTCCTTTCTTCAAATGAATTTTGGCACACTTGTCCAAACCAAAGTCCATCCCAATCTCTCCTGTGTAGTTCTTGACGATATTTAAAGCAGTTTGAAGTTTGCTTTTACCAGCGGCATAGATCTTCAGGTCATCCATATAGAATACATGAGTGACTTTATGCTCACGCTGATTAGTGTCGCCACAGAGGTATCCAGGAGAATTTCGTAGTGCAAGAGATAGAGGCAAAAGTGTGATGCAAAAAAGCAAAGGGCTCATACTATCCCCTTGAAAGACGCCCCTCTGGAAGGTGACGTTGTTCGTCGTCAGACGATAATTCCTAGATGAGATGGTAAATCTAGTTTTCCAAAGAGACATCAATCTCTCTATGCATCTCACTATGTGTGGATGTACCTTCAAGCTTTCCAACAGACAGATGATAAGTCTATGAGAGGTTGAATCAAAAGCTTTCCGGTAGTCAATTCAGGCCATTGACAGGACGCGCTGATGGACTGTAGCGTCTTTACAGACACACCTGTCAATCAGCAGGTTCTCTCGACAGCCTGCTACACCTTTTTTCGAGCCACGTTGTTCGTACATCTCTCGCCATACAGGCTCAATTCGTCGAACAATCCTGTTGTTTAGGATAGCTGTAAAAATCTTATACAGTGTGTTCAAACAAGTTATTGGCCTGTAATTCTCTGGTTTGGACAAGTCGCCTTTTTTCGGTAGGAGTATAGTGCGTCCTAACACTAGCCACTGCGGAATGGGCATCTCCGACTTTAAATATGAGGTGAATATGCGGGCCAAATGTTGGTGTGTAGAAGTAAACTTCTTCCACCAAAAGTTCTTGATACAATCTGGTCCAGCACCGGAAAAGTTCTTCGTGCCTCTAAGTGCTTTTTTCACCTCTTCGGCAGTGACTGATGGGCACTCCTCCTCAGATTTTATGAGGCT